>BQNB010027919.1:0-49031 GCA_026074375.1 Tanacetum coccineum
AACCACTATAAATCATCGCTTTGTGGTTTGATTGTTCTTACTCTTATCTCTTGTCTTACTTTATCATTTCATATATTTACATTGTTCATATTGTGCAAGTATTGAATTCACAAAAAGGTCGAATCTAAGTTTTACAAACATACATAAAACTTAAATTTAAAAAGCGGTAAACTATTCAACCCCCCTTCTAGTTTTCCACATACGGGATAACGGTATATACAACGAAACTTTTAGGATTGACTATATGAAAGCAGTAAAGATAGAATGAAAGCGATGATGTAATCACAGGTTTCTGCAGGTTTATAAGAAAATTACAGATTTTGGATGTTGTGTAACACATCCAAAATCAGACTTGCAGCGAAATGGTAATATTGGGGCGCCACGTCATAATACAATACACAAGATATAGGAAACGAACTCAAAGGGGGTGTTTTTAAATAAGTCACATTCGATGCATTCAAACTATCAGAGTTTTAGTTTTGGTCCTAGCACTTAAAAGTTTTAAACAAAGACATAATTCAAAAGATGACATAAGTTTAGAGAAATAAGTTTTACAGTTTGCATCGAATAATGGAAAACACAGAATCTGTCTTCATGATATCTAAGCGGGCTCCCATCCAGAAATCACACCTTATTACCTGAGATTAAAACATGCTAAAACGTCAACAAAATTGTTGAGTGAATTCATACGTTTAGTAGTAATAATTTCATGGACCACAAGATTTAAGTATTTGTAGACAAGAGAAACAGATTCACCAAGTCTAAAGGAAATATACATTATCGCCCTAAGCTCATGACACCGAACCTTAACATGTAATGAAATGTAATCAAACTAGTACTCGAGGTTTGTGCCCCAAAACAGATATAGATGTTGCCAAAGATCCTACGAAATACCTTAAATGTTAAATGCGTCAATGGTTATCTAGAAACCACAGCCCAGACGGGGATTGTCAGTCCCGATATATCTATCCACAACACTTTCGTTTACTACCCATAGTAATTAACGGATCATGATGAAAGGGGGCTTAAATGGCAAAGAAGGTACTTAGGCATAAATAGAGTCAGGAAATAGCATACAGTTTCAAAAGTACTTGTGTCCAATATGTAAATCAAGCATGTAATCTCATCCTATAGAGTTTGCAATAATTTGGTAATAAAAAGGGGCTATAAACTCACCGAAAGTAAAGAAAGTCAGAAGTAAGGAGATCGTCGATCGAGAAAGATAAAGTATAAATCGATACGTAAAATAAAGTATAAATCAATATGTAAATCAAGCATGCAATCTCATCCCATAGAGTTTGCAATAATTAGAATAATAAAGTATAAATCGATACCTAAAATAATTAGGTGTTTATGAAGTGTGTGTCCAAAATAAGTATGACATTGCACTAACTTTTTCAAAGAGATTTTTACTCAAAAACTCAAGTCCAACCTGACCTTATATTGATTAAGACATGTATTAAAATTTATCCCTTAACTCCCATTTTACCAAAGTTAACATTTACATTTTAAAATTAAAGTCTATACGTAGATTTCTAAATTCTGAAATTTACCCGACTACCCGAACCTCTAACTCCTAATCCGTAAATGGTAAAAATACAAGGCTTTCACCCCTGGAAAGAATTTTGAGTCTAGTTTTCAAAATGTAGGGCTCACTTACTCTAAAGTTTTAGAACCATGTGAAAAGACTGATTTACCCTACGTTACCCAAAACAGAAAGTTTCCAGATTTTTAACCCTTCACGAAAACAGCCATAAATCCCAATATATGATAGTAATTCAAGTGAGGAAAAAAGGAGATGTTAGACCTATGGGTCTACTACAGGTCTCAACTTTTTAATTTAGCAAGTTAATGTAAAAATATAGAGTTTTACTTATTTTCCCAATAGTGGTACACATTTGACTAGTTTCTGTATTTCGGCCATATCTCACTCATCCGAAGGAGATATAAATCTATCCAACTCGCCACATACTCTACATATGTTTGTCTACCTATAAAATTAATTGTCCAGTTGTCCACAAGTCAATTCCACTTTATCAACACACACTCTCATTAATTTTGACCTCACCAAAAGTCAATACAATGCAATACTTGTTTGCCACACCTCTTAATATCATCAAAATATATATTTTACAGTAGGTAAACAAAACAATAGTAATTTTAACAAGAGAAGATGAAGAAAATAAAAATGGAGCTTACAAAAATAAAGGTAACTAATGAAAACCAATACAACCTCTACTCATTTTTATAGCTTATAAACAAATCAACAACCTCCAAAATAAACTCAACCCAACAAAATCTCAGCCCTTAGACACCATATTATCCAAATGAAATGACCATTTATAACCCTAGAACACTTCTTGCAAAGTTCTTCCAAGAACAACCAAAACCACTAGTAAAGATACAACACATAAACCACCAACATCAACCATAATAACACCACTACTCCAAGAATTTACCTTTCATTATAACACTTCAAAACAACCCCTTAACTTATTAAATTAAAGATTTTTTGGTCTTCAAAGGTAGACCTTAATATAAGAAACAAGATTGTGCAAGAGTTTTAAGTGATTGGTGTAGAAAATTTTGATGAAATTTGTGTTTGTGTGTGATGGTGTACGGCAAACAAAGGGAACAAGAGGAGGAAATATCAAGTTTTTTTATTATTGTGAATAATAACTAGAAATGGTGGTTTTATATAAACTTAGCATGCATTTCATGCATTTAGCTAAGACATGTGTCTTATACACATCATAATGAAATGCCACGCCACCCTTGAGGTGGCTTTATGATATGTGTGAAAACACATATCCGTTTTATATCAAAAATGTCCCATAAAAGACAAAATTGTGCTTAAAATGCTTGTATATTGCTTGTTTTGTCTTTGTGATTGTGTAGGTCTGGATATTGCAAAAATCACAAGAAAACAGTCAAAACCGGACAAACACGGACACGGGAACGGATAGAGTGTATCACAAACACGGACAATCGTTAATGGGAACAGGATAGAGTGTACAAAAGAGCCCGAGAATGCTTAACATTGGCAACAATGGGTCAACTAAACTTCCAGGTAGAGAGAACAAAACAAAAAACCTTTACAAAATGTGCCCAAAATTAAAAAAATGTGGGCCCTTAATGTTAAAATCAAATTCCAAGAAAAAAAGAAAAAAAAAAGCCCCCAACAAAAAAACCCTAAAACCAAACCGACACACCAACCACCCCCAACCAACACCAACACCGGTTATCTTTTTTTAATTAAATAACCGATAACGATACGCTCGTCGTTAAACTTCTCATAATCAAAACTGAACCCCACCCCCCTGCCAACCCCCCCCACGCCCCCCACCCCCAGCCACCACCGCCCCTTCCCCACCCCCCCCCTCGATGCCGAGGATTATTCGTGAGGGTATACCCCCCACCCCCCCAATAACCCCCAACAACCCCCCCCCCCCCCACCCCCATGGCCCAATCCATATATTAAAAAAACGCCCGAAGTATCCAACACATTTTCCCTACCGGGTCAAAATAAACAAAAACCGCATCCCATAAAAGTAAAAAAGGCAAGGCGGCGAGCCAAAGTGGTATTACCCCCCCCCCCCCTGTTCATCTCGTCTCTTTTCCTTCGAATTTAAACACCCCAAAAAACAATACACGAAACCCTTACGGCTTAAAGAGACTTAGCTCCAAATCAACGGATAACTAGAACAAACCAGAAGAGGGCCGCCACCACCTTCAAGTCCTAAGCTAACCATGACAGCCAATACGACCAACAAACAAACCCCCTTTCCACCCCCCAGCTCCACTCGCTCAGCCTGGTCATTTATGGAACCAATGGTGCAAGACTACACCACCAACGGCGACCAGGCCCGCGCCCCAGGCGCAACCGATCCCCCCCCCCCGGGCCCTGGATAAAACAAACCACTCACGTGAAGTAAAATAAGCACCAAATTGGACATGCCCCCGACAGCAACCAAAATGGACAGAACACACGGCATTTGAGCATGTTAGCGCCCAATCCGAGGGAATCACAACTAATCCACCACAAACAAAACACCACAAACCGCACACACACAGTTACGGTCCACATCTATGGCAACAGTAAAAGGGAGAGATCAACGGGAAGCGTGATAACACAACTCCCACAACAACCCAGACAACTAGACAAACAACAAACCAACCGTGGCAGGCCTAGAAGCATCCTACCTCAGAAGAGCTATAAATACATGCTCACTCACAACCTCCCACATCCTTTCCACATTATCCGCTCCCTTTTTTCCCTCATTTTCCTACTGCCTTATTTTAGGTTTAAAAGAGTACTTATGTATTTTTTGGTTTAAAATGTATTTTTCCCTTTTAAGAGCTCTTGTAATTTCCAATTTTTCAAGTCTTGTGTTTTGAATATTAATAGAATTAAAATTTTAGTTTTCACAATCTGTTTTTACTTTAAAGCTTTTATATAACTCAAATGTTTTTAGTTACTGTTACATAAGCTCTAATAAGCTCATCATAAGCAATCTGAGTCTATAAGCTCAGATTGACCTCAAAGTAGTCATTTAATAAACTAAAACTTTTAAAATCAGATTAATTCCTTTGCTAAATGGGATTAAGCTATTTGGATGATGAGCTAGCAATGGATGAGCTCATAGGACTTAACTAGCTTATCCTTATGATAAGCTAGAGCTTGTAGACAACTTACTTTAGCATATTAAGCCTTTGTTTAGCTAAGGCCTTTGTAAGTTTTCAAGTTCCTTTACTGTCTTTAATTTCTTAGTTTAGAATTGCTTAATTTGCTTATTTGCTAGCTTATTTGTGCTAAATTGTGTCTTATATGCTTATTGAACATGTTTGATCATCTATTTTCAGCATTTGTAGTATAGATCTTAGTTTTTCATATTTTGTCTTATAAATCATTAAAAATCTAAAAATATTTAGCATAATGAATAGCTGTTAGATTCTAGCTTATTTGATTGTTAGTATAAGCTCATAAGGTTTGTTTTTAGCTGTTTGTTATCTGGTATTGAACTTTTGTTCATTAAATCTCTAGTTCATAAGCTTAGTTGGAAATTGTAATTCTTAAAGGGGTGTTTGGCATAGCAGTATTAACCACAAGTTAATACTGCTAGAGGCCAATTGGACTTTGGATATTTGTTTTGATAACTCATTCAAGTTTGTTTAAGCTAACTTTATAAAATAGATTAGGGTCAATATAGTTTTTCATAAGTTAGTTCATTAAAAGCTCAAATCTGTTAATTAGCTTTTGCAGTATTAGTTTTATTCAGTTTTAGCTTTTGTCTTTGCTTAATTTGGATTTAGCCTAGTATTAAAATAGAGTAGAATTGAGGTTCTTAAATCTGCATTTATAGAATTTTGTTCATATGCATGCTAATCGCATCAACAGTTTTAAAGCAAAAACAGCCATATTCAACCTTAGTTTTCATTGAGTAAAAGTAATTTTTAGCATTTGAGTTTCATAGCACTACTAGTTGATAGATCAATCTAGATAGTTTAGGTCTTATTTTACTTTAAAAAGTTTATTTGCTTATCTGTTTTAAGCTAAAAAGTTATCAGTTGTCTTTTCATAAAATTTTCAAAAAACCAAAAAAAATACTTAATTCCGTTTGTACATATTTTTCATTCAGCTTTTTCAATAAGCAATTGAATTTCAAAATAGTTTCTGAAAGATGTTTTAGAGAGATTTTTAGTTCTCTAAGTAGGTATAAGCTGTTTTGCTTAAAGTTCTTGTTAGTTAGCTTAATTTTAAGCTCAAAGTCTGCCTAAGGTCGGTTTGGTTTATAGTTTTCATATTAAAGCTTATTTGGATTTTCAGCTCATATTTTGCTTTCTTTTGCTTATTTCTTTCTAAACCTGCTTATTAGGTTTGTCTTAGGTTAGTAGTAGCTTATTTGGACATTGCCTTAGCTTATTTCAGTTTATTAGGTTCTTAAATTTTCTAAAAAACCAAAAATATAGTTAATAAGTAGTTATCTCATGTTTTTTAGCTGTTTTACATTTCAGCTTATTTAGGGCTTTTCAAAAATAATTTCTTTTATACAAATTGCTTAAGTTTAGCTTATCTACAACTTTGTTTTTATAAGTTTTTAAAAAAGAAGATGGAAATCAGGGGTGAGCAAGGCTCGAACCCCCGACCTCAATATCCTCAACCCCTTTTTTTTATAAAATGCCTCACCTCAACACACACTAACCACTTTGCTTCAATAGCTCATCCGGTATTCATTTACATAATTTATCTTTTATACTCATTTTAGGCTCTTTAGTACAATAAGCTGTTTAAGCTTATTACACAGCTTATTCAATAAGATGTGTAACCAAGCTTATTTTTCTTAGATTTCTATTAATTCAAGCTATTTTCTATAATTTTTCCAGGATTTTTGTGTGTAGTTTAGTATTTTTAAACATTTATTTTTATTAAAAACTTTAAAAAATCATAAAAAATAGAAAAATAAACAAAAAAATATAATTCTTTTTTAGAAAATTTTCTTTTATCATAAAGTTTCTAGGAAAATTAGTTTTGCTTTCGTAGGGCCGTAGGGTTAAAATTGCAAAATTTTAATTTTTAATGATCGGGATTCGTTTCCGTTCATTCGTTTTTCAGTTTTTAAAGCTCACTCAACTCCGTTTTTGTTCTAGTTTTCTTTAAACTTACTTTTTAGTCAATTAGAGTATGTTAAAAGTGAAAAATTCATTTTAGATTTAATTTTGGAAATTTAGGGTTTTTAATCACCGTTTAGGGTTCCCGTTTTGCGTTTTTAGTTAAAGTTTAAATTCCCGTTATTAAAGTTAGTCTAATGTCTCTTTAAATTTGTTGCAATTTTAGGATTTTAGAAAACAAATCACATCTTTGAACCATTTCAAATCTTTGTCCCGAACACAAACTGGTCTCAATTTCATAAATCGATTGGGGAAATACGAACCGGGAATCAATACTTCCCGAAATATACGTATAATATATTATATTCGGAGAAATTTTCCTTTCGTTCCTTTGTCCTCAAGGTAGTTTGATAATTTCAATACTTATATTCTTTTACTTACAAGCAATTTTTGGCGCCGCTGGCCCGGTGAATTTTTGTGATTAAGATTCTTTCGTTTGAAGTTTGTCGATCGTGATTTGGAGAACCTTTCGTCTTTGAAAGTTACGCTTTTAAGAAAATCAAAAATACAAAAAAAAAATAAAAAAAATATAAAAAAATATAAAATAATTTTCTTTTCTTTTTAGTATAAGTATAAGATTTAAAACAAAAAGGACAAAAATATTTGCTCTTCCGGGATTTTTCGATTGTTCTTGATAATTTTTGTGAAGTATGAAAATTACAAGTTTGTAAAAAACACAACAAATATACCGTTCAATTGAGGTATTAACCACAATAAGTTCCCGAACCAAAGAATTTATTACCGTTTGTTTCACTAACGAAAAAGGCGCACCTCTTTTGTAAAATTTATTTTACTTTAAGAGAGTTAACCCTAAGTTTGTTGAATTATTCGGTAAACAAAAATATTTTTCATTCTCTGTATTCTTTTCTCCATTTCTTTTTTTGTTTAGTCAATTCGCACTAGAAAATATCCTATTTTTCAAATAATCAAACTCACCATTCCGAGATGTCGATACAAAGGACTGCTCCAAACATAGTCGAACCGAGCTTCGTACTATCGTGGCAAACCAATTGGCGGAGAAACGTACGATGAAGAGAGCTCCTTCGGGCAACACATGCCACGGAAGGGTACAGAGAAAGCTATTGTATTTATACCAGAAATCAATGCGGATCAAAGTTGAGATTAAGACGAAATTCTTCAATTGGGTTCAAGCGAACCCCGTATTTTATTTACGGTCGTGAGAGGTGAAAATCCCCAGGCTCATATCAATAGGTTCAAAAGGATTTCCCTCGACTTACGATTTAGTAATGGTCCCTAACGTGTGATTAACTTCTGATGTTTCCATAATTCCGCTCATAGAGAGCCCTAAAACTTGGTACGAAAAGACCCAACAAATTCAATCTGTGACATGGGAGGATCTCGTGAACCAAATTTGTGAATCAATTTTTCCCTCCTTCGAAAACCACTCACTTAAAGAATGAAATTATACGATTACAATCAAAAAATTTGAGGAAACTTTTACGAAGCGTGGGAAACGAATTAAGGAGTCGCTTAGACTTGTCCCACAATAAAAATCATCCATTACGGATTTACGAGTTAACACAAATTGATACCTATATAAACCGGTTTAAACGAGAAAGAACAAGACTCCTTAAATGCAGCGGCGGTGGAAATCTGTTTGAGAAAACTACTTAGAGAGGCTTTAAACATAATTTGAGTATAAATCAAAAGTTCGTTTTTCACGAAATAGATTCAAAAGGCATCTAGGATGAAAGCTACTTCTAGTAAAATCGGATGAGAGAATTGTTAAGCTTGCGGATCAACTTTCGACTTTAGTCGAGATTGTTTCTAAAAAAGTTATCACTCCCGCTCCGGTTAAAGTGGTTGAGGAAACTTGTGTTACTTATGGTGGTGCCCATTCTTGGTATAATTGTCCGCTACCGATAACAATTCAGGCTAGTGTTTGTGCGACTACGGGTACTTACAATCAAATTAACCCTCCAAACCGTGTTAGTAATAAAATGACACCACCAGGTTTTGCTCCGGTACAAAACAATGGTCAAGGGAATAATTATCGAGGAAATAATTTGCATGGAAATTAAGGTTTTCAAAATAAAAATAATCATGCTCCAAATTTTCAAAATCAAGGATTTCTAAACCAACCTTTTCAAAGTGGCCTAATGAATCAAGTTAAACAGAGATTGCAAATGATTTTTCAAGTTACAAAAGAGGTAATAATGATCAGAATGGTTAAAGGAAAACCCCAAAAAAATGGCTAAAAGCAAATCAACTCATTAAAAGGAGACCTTAAGAATGAAATTCAAAACACGATAAAATCTCAACAAGCCGTCATGATGAATCAACAAACCACTTTTCAAAATAATTTGCAAAACATGATTTGTCGATTGTTTCAAAACCAAGCCTCAACTTTGGGTACTCTTCCGAGTAATACCAAATCTTTCCAAAACTCGAAGGGTGTAGTGAAGCGATCACATACCACGAAAGTGGGTGTTTTGCTTACGTGGGACCCTCAAAATTTCTATAGAAAACAAAATAAAAAAAGAAAAAAAAAAAAGATTCCTACTAATCCTTCTCCTAAAGAGGTTAGTGGAACGAAAACCGATGAACAAAGGAATAAAAGAGCAAAGAAAATTTCCAAGGAAGTACGCTTAATCCACCTCCGGTTATCCCATTTTATTTCGGAATCCGCTGTCTCAAGAATTTGCCTAAAACCACTCCCATTCCGGAATCTGATATTCCGAAGAGTTTACCTAAGCCAAATATTCCATATCCTTCACGACGTGATGATCAAAAGTCCCGTGACAAAAAGCTTCGAATCAAATGGAGATATCTTGCTAAAATTTTCAAATTTGCGCTTCTACAGTTAGTTTCGCTGATGCCTTTTACTTTTGTGCCAAAATTTACTCCTACGATTAGCAGTTTGCATCATGAATAAGAAAAGTTGCTTGAGTTTTAGCTAAGAAACTCGTTGAACTAAGAATAGCTGCTCGGGCGATGACTCCTCATAAAGCTTCCCGAAAATGCTGGAAGGATCCCGCAAGTATCTTAAGTCCATGAACTTTCCGGGAATGGATGTATGTCACGCCTTGGCCGATCTTGGCGCGACAAAAATCTTAGCCTCTTTCTATTTGGAAAAAATCTTCCCTGCCGGACTTACACCAACTTGGATGACTTTAGAGTTAGCAGACCGATCAATTACTTATCCTAAAGGACTCGCCGAAGACGTTTTTGTCAAAGTTGGGAAATTTCATTTTCCTACCGACTTTGTTGTTGTCGATTTCGAAGCCGATCCTCGAGTACCTCTCATACTTGGGAGATCCTTTTTGAGGATCGGCCGTGCTTTAATTGATGTTTATGGAGAAGAAATAACCCTTCGGGTTGATAACGAAGCCGTCACTTTTAATTTAGATCAAACCACGAGATACTCCTCTACAAATGACAAATCGGTAAACCGAATTGACATCATTGATGGCATTTGTAGAGATATGCTCCGGAATTAGCTAAGATTTTCCTAATTCTTCGGTGCAATCCCACCCCGACGTCTGAGCCGTTTACTTCCGAATTCATTTTGGAAGAAATTGAAGCTTATCTTAAGGATGATTCGATTTCACCGGAAATTGATCATGCCAATTGCAATCCGGAGGAAGATATTTGTTTGATCAAAAAATTGTTAAATAATGACCCGTTTCAACTTCCTCCGATGGACCTTAAACAAAGCGAAGTGACCGAGGCAAAATCTTCAATTGAAGAGCCTCAAGAATTAGAGTTAAAAGATTTGTCGTCTCACTTAGAATATGCTTTCTTAGAAAAAACGACAAGTTACCAGTGATTATTGTAAAAGGTTTAAAAAATGATTACAAAGATGCTCCACTAAAGGTGCTTAAATATCACATAAAAGAGGCCATTGCTTGAAAATCAATGTCAACCGGACAGCAAGGGTATCGATCCTGCCTCGTTTTTGTACAACACAAAATTTGATGAGGAATGATTACAAACTTACGGGACAAAGACAAAGACTGGTTAACCAAAAAATCACGAGGTAAAAAAAAAAGAGGTCCCTAAAACTCTGTGATGCCGTTATGATTACCCCCGTCTCTGACAGCCCATGGGTAGTTCCATGCATTTGTTTTCCTAAGAAAGGTGAATAACCGTTGTTGCTAATGAAGAAAATGAATTAATTCCGACACGTTTAGTTTACCGATTGAGAGTTTGGCATAGACGTATGAAGGAAATAAATGAAGCCACTCGCAAAGATCATTTTCCATTGCCGTTTATGGATCAAATGATAGAAAGATTAGCCGGAAATGAGTTTTATTGTTTTCTAGATGGATTTTCAGGGTATTTCCAAATACCAATAGATCCTCAGGACCAGGAGAAAACTACTTTCACATGCCCGTATGGAACTTTCGCGTACCGTCGCATGCCATTTGGTTTGTGTAATGCTCCCGGTACTTTTCAACGGTGTATGATGGCCCATGATTCCGATGATATAATCAAAAAGACTATGAAAGTATTTATGGATGATTTCTCGGTTTTTGGGGATAGTTTTGATTCATGCCTCTGCACGTTAGAAAAGACAATGCTAAACTGTGTGAAAGACGACAATTTAGTTCTTAATTGGGAGACAGTGCACTTTAATGTGTAAAGAAGGAATTGTGTTAGGGTAATAAAATTTCAACGGTCAGGAAATTGAGGTCGATCTGTCGGCTAAAGTAGTCGATGTTATCGCTAAGCTCCCTCACCCGACTACCGTAAAAAGGAGTTAGGAGTTTTCTTAGTCATGCAGGATTTTACCTGCCATATACCAAGATTTTTCTAGATCTGCTAACCAATACACACCTTCTGGAGAAGGAAACACCGTTTGATTTTCTAAGGATGTATTGATCTTTTCAGACCTCTAAAAAAAGCTTTCCGAAGCCCAATCTTAGATTGTCCCTGATTGGAACCTACCTTTCAAACTTCAATGATAATGCAAGTGATTTCGCGATTGGTGCGGTTTTAGGACAACGAAAGATGAAGCACTTCAGCCTATACATTTATGGACTAGCAAGACGAACGACTAAGCTCAAATTCATTACACTACCAACGTAAAAGGAAATGCTTTATGCTTGGCCGTGTGTTTGCTTGTTGAAAAGTTTTCGGGCCATATATCTTGTCATATCCAAAAGCAATAGTGTATACAACCGGATCAACTCGGATTTAATATTACCATTATTATCACAAGGAAGAAGAGACGCTAGAAAAAGAAGAGCCGAGAGTTGCTCTTACCGGTGGATCTTCTCCTACAAAGATTGATTGAAAACACAACTATGCTGTGGTGAAAAACAAAAGAAAAAAAGTGTAGAACCTTGCGGCCGATCATTTATCTAGACTTTTTGAGAAATCCTCATAAATGATGTATTAAGAAAACAAAGACAAAAAATGACCCTTTTTTTTTCCTTATATGAAGAACTCTTAAAGTAATTTCTCTTTCTAGTTAAACAATAAACCCCTTTAAACCCGCCCTGGGTAGTGTGCAATATAGCCTATTTACGCAAAAACCCCAGATGTTGCTGGGAGGCTTTTGAAAGTTATAAACAACCCAGATGTCCACCATTACCACGACCCCACAAAGCTGTGATGCACGAAAAATAAATAACAGGAAGATAAGGTACAAAAAAAACTCATGGGAAAATGGGACATTGTGGTACGGACGAACCTTATCTAAATCTATAATAAAAATTAAATATCTAAATAATTCTACATATTGACCGTACACGTGATGTGAATTATTTCTAGGAGCTATTGGAGCTGGAATCAAAAAAAACAAACCATCTATAAAATCATTCTATTCGACAGTGAGACCATATGGATTCCATAAGTGGGCAAGAAATCTTATTATTGAAAATCCTTAATGCTGGAGTCAAGAAGAGGAACCCACCAGCGGTCCGCCACCTCGGGGGGGCCATCGATAGTTACCAAATCCAATCACCGCTCAAAAATATTTGATGCCGATTTCTTTTGGCCTACATATATACGAGAGCCCATTCAGATGATCAAATCTTGTGATAATACGTGTCCAAATGCCCAAGGGCAAAATTTCACAACGAGATGAGATGCCTCAAAACGCTATCCAAGTTTGTGAAATCTTCGATGTATGGGGTATTGATTTCATGGGACCATTTCCGTCTTCACATGGGAATAAATACATCCGTCGTAGCCGTGTTGATTTATCTTTCAAATGGGTTGAAGCAAAGACGCTCCCCACAAAATGATTGACTAGAGTTGTAAGTTAAGTTTTTGAAATCCATTTTTGCCCGATCGGAACACCTATAGCAATTATAAGCATCTGGACCTAGTTTTTGTAACCGATCATTTTGCTAAAGTATGGTTTCCCCCCCCCAAAGTTGGGGTCACACATCGTCTAGCTACCACCAGCTTACCACCTCAAACGACGTTTCAAGTGAGGTGTCCAATCGAAGTTTAAAACGTAGTCTAAGAAAGGAAAACGGTGGAGAAAATCGTGTCATCTATGGCTGAGTACAAACTAGATGACGCTTTGTGGGCATTTCGTACTGCTTTTAAGACACCAATTGGTTGTATAACCCTTACTAAGTTAGGTGTACGGAAAGTCTTTAGTCTTATGTTGATTTTGTTTTTTAATGTAGTGTTGTTGCATTTAACCTATCGAGTTAGATCAAAAAAATAAGCATATTATGCTTTTTAAAACATGCTAACTTCGATCTTAATACCGCGGTGATCACCAGGAAGCTTCAACTTAATGAACTTAATGAGCTTTCGTGATCAAGCTTATGAGAATTCCGTCGAGTTATAAGAGAGGACAAGAAGCTGCACGACTCAAAGATCAAAAACCCGCATTTTCAATATGATGATCGAGTTTACTCTTCAACTCCCTCAATCTAAATATCTTCTTAAGGAAGCTAAAAAAACTCGTGTGGTTCTGGACCTTCAACATCACCAAAAGTTTTTCATACAGAACCATTGAGTTTATCTCAACCTATGGTCCCCAAAACTATTAAGGTGAATGGGTCAACGAGTAGAAGCATTATAGCATCGAGAGGGGAGGATAGGGGAGGTGGGACTTTACCTCACCCACCACCCAAGTGTTAGTCCAGATTCTCCACAGCCCTCACCAAGGACAATGAATACGTGGATCGAAGACAAGCTAAAGAACTTCGGTTACCAAAAAAAAACAAAGCGCATCGTTACATGGGAAGGCAAAACAAACCCCTACTACCCCAGGCAAAGGCTACGTCAAAAACAGCAAACCCAAAAAAAACCCCATGCTTATATTATCTCCTTCGGAAGAATCATCCTTGTCATATATTTACTAATTGTTATTAGATGCGAAGGAGGGTCGTTATAGTACATATTCGCAATTCATGTTTTTGTTTGTTAATGTGTGATGCAAGTGATTTCGCGATTGGTGCGGTTTTAGGGCAACGAAAGATGAAGCACTTTCAGCCTATACAATATGCTAGCAAGACTATGACTGAAGCTCAAATTGAGGATTTCAAAAGGCTATCCAAGTTTGTAAAATCTTCGAAGTATGGGGTATTGATTTCATGGGACCATTTCCATCTTCAAGAGGAAATAAATACATCCCCGTAGCCGTTGATTATCTTTCGAAATGGGTTGAAGCAAAAGCGCTCTCCATAAATGATGTTAGGGTTGTAGTTAAGTTTTTGAAATCTCTTTTTGCCCGATTTGGAACACCTAGAGCTATAATAAGCGATTGTGGGACCCATTTTTTGTAACGATCAGTTTGCTAAAGTAATGTCTAAGTATGGGGTCACACATCGTCTAGCTACCGCTTACCACCCTCAAACGAGCGATCAAGTGGAGGTGTCCAATCGAAGTTTAAAACGTATTCTAGAAAGGACGGTTGGAGAAAATCGTGCCTCATGGTCTGACAAACTAGATGACGCTTTGTGGGCATTTCGTACTGCTTTTAAGACACCAATTGGTTGTACGCCTTACAAGTTAGTGTACGAAAAGTCTTGCCATTTACCTATCGAGTTAGAGCATAAAGCATATTAGGCTTTAAAACATGCTAACTTCGATCTTAATACCGCGGGTGATCACCAGAAGCTTCAACTTAATGAACTTAATGAGCTTCGTGATCAAGCTTATGAGAATTCTTTGATTTATAAAGAGAGGACGAAGAAGCTTCACGACTCAAAGATCAAAAACCGCATTTTCAATATTGATGATCGAGTTTTACTCTTCAACTCTCATCTAAAGATATTCTTAGGAAAGCTAAAAACTCGTTGGTCAGGACCTTTCACCATCACCAAAGTTTTTTCATACAGAACCATTGAGTTATCTCAACCCGATGGTCCAAACTTTAAGGTGAATGGTCATCGTGTGAAGCATTACTTCGGAGGGGACTTACCACCCAAGGTAGTCCAGGATCTCCACACTCTCTCCAAGGACGAATGAATTCGGGGATCGAGTCAAGCTATGTGACTCGGTTACCAAAAACAAAGCGCTTCGTGGGAGGCACCCCATGCTTATCCTTTTTATTTTCTATTGTGATGTGAGGAGGCTTGTACTTTTCCAATTCTTGTTGTTGTTTGTACTTGTGATTGTTGGCAGGATTGATCCAAAATTTTCTGAAGACTCTCGTGGTCGTGTTTTAAATAATCCCGTTTTCACTCGAGCTTCCTAGCCCTTGGCTTGCCATTAGTTTTGGGAATTCCGATATCCCTAAAGATTATTAACCATACTATCATTATAGCACAACCTAATAAACGGCTAAGATTTTTGTGATACTTTCTTCATGTTTTGAGTTTTATTCGACCTTTTTGAATTCTAGTATGGGGTTTTTTAAGTCTTAGGCTAGGAAACATTGAGGACAATGTTTAATTTTAGTATGATGTAGTATATCTTCGATATAATCTTGCCTACTTTTGCCCGTTGTTCTCACGTACCCCGTTTTCCCACCAAAATTTTCAAAAATATGAAATTTTTTAAAATTTTCTAAAATAAAATAAGTGTTTTTGTCACAATTTTGACTTTCTTATTGGGTAGAATAAGAGTAAATTTTGACTCGATCGAGCGTGTTGAGCTCTAGCTTGTTCCTTAACTTTTAGGCTAAGCGTTCGCGTAAATTCGCGAAGAACGAAAAATGATAGAGTTAGGTATGAGTGGGATGCTAAACAAGGATTAGTTGGAAATCTTAAGAGCTCATGTATGTAGTTTGTTGCTTTTTCTCACATAAGCTCTTAATCAGATTAATATACGTGCTGTTTTTGGAGATTAAACTTAAATCAACAATTTTTATGTAATATATAGCAAAATTTTTAGTCTTAGTTCAAATTTATACTTGAATTTTTCAAAAAGAAGTCTTTTCTATATAAATTAAATAAAAATAAAAATGATGATGAATAAAATAATGAAAAATAAAAAATATAATTATAATAAAAGCTGTGGGCTAATAAAAGTTTACTACCTCTTGCTGGCTCACAACCGATGTGGTAGTCTTCTAAAGAAAGCCCATAGTAAGAATAAAAATCCAAGACTGATAAAAGTTTGCTGCATCTTGCCGGCTCACAACCGATGTTGCAGCCTTCTAAAAGGTCGAGGGTTACAATTGCATAAATGTTTAATATTAAGTTTAAATTAATAAATTGATTTTTTTTTGTTAAATTCAAATATGCTTTTGAACTTTGACTATTCTATTTTATAAGCTATGAATATTCGGGAAACCTGAGAGTTTTTGAAACCTAAGGTCCGTGAGTCCCGATACTAGTCTCTGTGGGGTGTCAAAAGCCTGGTCACTTAGCCGCAAGGTTGGGATGTGCCGAGACGAAAGTCGCTACATGGGATGATCTCGCCTTCAAACTCATTATTCTTGGGTGGAACGTAAAGCATAGTATTTTGCAAAACGTTGATCCATGGTTGAAATTCAAAATAGCACATTTACTTAAGATATAATAAATGTCAGGATTAAAAAGTTAACAAGTTGCAAATATGAGTAGTGTTAGCATCTTTACTGATATTTAGTTGTGATTTCGTTTTAAGCTTAGTTTGAAGTAAGTGAAAAGTCGGGGACGATGAATTTATCCTTTTTGAGGCATTTTCGGATCGAAATGCATCTTGTTCTATGATCCCTAACAGTTATGAAAATAACGAAAGTCAAAATATTCTAAGTTTTTATATATATATAAAACAAATTAAAAAAAATGAATGAATTTTTTTTATAAAAATAGGAAAATGGGGTGTTTTATAACTTGTGATTTCTAAACTCTCTCCATAAAAGTCTTTGCTACTTTTCAAAGATTTAGTTTAAAGTTTTGAGGTATTTGGTTTTAAAGCATATAATATTGCGTGAGGACACGCAATCGTTGTGATCTTACCAAGTAGTGTTAGGTAGTTATGATATAAGTAGTGTGGTGAAGTGAAGTCGTGAAGTTGTGAAGAAGTCGTGAAGTTTTAAAGAAGTCGTGAAGTTGTGAAGTTGTGAAGTCGTGAATAAGTCGTGAAGTTGTGTTGTGATAGATTGGTTCTAGCTAAGATTAGAACTCGACATTTAGTCTTAGTGTCGTAAATTGATATAAGACAACTCTGTGTACAGTTTTCTCCGCTCATAAGGGAGTTTGTGGACATAGTGAAGTAACTTCCGAGTTTGAGTGCTCGGGGAGTTAGAGTAGGGCGAAGAGGCAGGTGCTTGTTATCCGAACCACTATAATCTCCTGCTTTTTGGTTTGATTGTTTTTACTTTATCTCTTGTCTTACTTTTTATCCATTTCATATATTACTTGTTATTATTGTGCAAGTATTGAATTACAAAAAGGTTCGAATCTAAGTTTTACAAAATACTAAAAATTAAATTTAAAAAGCGGTTAAACTATTTCAACCCCCCTTCTAGTTTTCCACATACGGGTGATACGGTATATACATCGAAACTTTTAGGATTGACTACTATGAAAGCAGT
The DNA here is from genome assembly GCA_026074375.1 of Tanacetum coccineum. NCBI lineage: Eukaryota > Viridiplantae > Streptophyta > Magnoliopsida > Asterales > Asteraceae > Tanacetum > Tanacetum coccineum. The sequence continues at coordinate 17,570 of BQNB010027919.1, forward strand.
AAAGATAGAATGAAAGCGATGATGTAATCACAGGTTTCTGCAGGTTTATAAGAAAATTACAGATTTTGGATGTTGTGTAACACATCCAAAATCAGACTTGCAGCGAAATGGTAATATTGGGGCGCCACGTCATAATACAATACACAAGATATAGGAAACGAACTCAAAGGGGGTGTTTTTAAATAAGTCACATTCGATGCATTCAAACTATCAGAGTTTTAGTTTTGGTCCTAGCACTTAAAAGTTTTAAACAAAGACATAATTCAAAAGATGACATAAGTTTAGAGAAATAAGTTTTACAGTTTGCATCGAATAATGGATAACCAGAATCTGTATTCATGATATCTAAGCGGGCTCCCATCCAGAATTACACCTTATTACTGAGATTAAAAACATGCTAAACGTCAACAAAATTTGTTTGGAAGTGGGAATTCATACGTTTTTAAGTAGTAATAATTTCATTGGACTCAGCAAAGATTTAGTATTTGTTAGAAAGAGAATCTGAACTTTTCACCAGTTAAAGAAATATTACATTATCGCCCTAAGCTCATGACACCGAACCTTAACATGTAATGAAATGTAATCAAACTAGTACTCGAGGTTTGTGCCCCAAAACAGATATAGATGTGTTGTTTTGCCCAAAGAGTCTTCAGAAATACCTTATTGTTAATGGTCAATGGTTATCTAAGAAACAAGCCAGACGGGGATGTGCAGGTACCGATATATCTATCCACTACACTGTGTTTACCTACCATAGTAATTAACGGATCATGATGAAAGGGGACTTAAATGGCAAAGAAGGTACTTAGGCATAAATAGAGTCAGGAAATAGCATACAGTTTCAAAAGTACTTGTGTCCAATATGTAAATCAAGCATGTAATCTCATCCTATAGAGTTTGCAATAATTTGGTAATAAAAAGGGGCTATAAACTCACCGAAAGTAAAGAAAGTCAGAAGTAAGGAGATCGTCGATTGAGAAAGAGTCTTTAAGAATTACCTAAAATATGTGGTGTGAGTTAGAATAATAAAGTATAAATCGATACCTAAAATAATTAGGTGTTTGTTGAAAGCGTGTGTGTCTAATCATTAAGTTGACATTGCACTAACTTTTCAAAGAGATTTTTACTTCAAAAATTCAAGTCCTACCTGCCTTATATTGATTAATACATGTATTAAATCTATCCCTTAAATCCCATTTTTACCTCATGTTAAACATTTACATTTTAAAATTAAAGTCTATACGGTAGATTTCTAATTCTGAATTTACCCGATACCCGAACCTCTAACTTCCTAATCGTATAAATGGTAAAAATACAAGGCTTTCACCCTGGAAAGAATTTTGAGTCTAGTTTTCAAAATGTAGGGCTCACTTACTCTAAAGTTTTTAGAACCATGTGAAAAGACTGATTTACCCTACGTTACCCAAAACAGAAAGTTTCCAGATTTTTAACCCTTTACGGAAACGGCCATAAATCCCAATATATGATAGTAATTCAAGTGAGGAAAGAAGGAGATGTTAGACCTATGGGTCTACTACAGGTCTCAACTTTTTAATTTAGCAAGTTAATGTAAAAATATAGAGTTTTACTTATTTTCCCAATAGTGGTACACATTTTGACTCGTTTTCTGGTTATTTCGGCCATTCCAATCATCGGAAGAGAATTTAAAAATCTATCCAACTCGCCACATACTCTACATATGTTTGTCGACCTATAAATTTAATTGTCCAGTAGTCCACAAGTCAAAAATATTTCGTAATAAGCCCAAAAAGCTGCTGACCTAAAACAATCTAAATTTCCACTCTCATTAATTTTGACCTCACGTTTATCTGTTCACATACGATATCTCCACCCTTCCTTACTCTCCGTCTCCTAGGTTAATGCCTCATATCTCAATAACCACCCTTCCGTCAACATATCTTATATTACGCATTAATTTCATTTTTCCCTCACCAAAAGTCAATACAATGCGATACTTGTTTGCCACACCTCTTAATATCATCAAAATACATATTTTACAGTAGGTAAACAAAACAATAGTAATTTTAACAAGAGAAGATGAAGAAAATAAAAATGGAGCTTACAAAAATAAAGGTAACTAGTGAAAACCAATACAACCTACTCCTTTTTCTAGCTTATAAACAAATCAACAACCTCCAAAATAAACTCAACCCAACAAAATCTCAGCTTTTAGACACCATATTACCCAAGTGAAATGACCATTTATAACCCTAGAACACTTCTTGCAAGGTTCTTCCAAGAACAACCAAAACCACTAGTAAAGATACAACACATAAACCACCAACATTCAACCATAATAACACCATACTCTAAGAATTACCCTTCATATAACACTTCAAAACAACCCCTTAACTTATTAAATTAAAGATTTTTTGGTCTTCAAAGGTAGACCTTAATATAAGAAACAAGATTGTGCAAGAGTTTTAAGTGATTGACGTAGAAAATTTTGATGAAATTTGTGTTCGTGTGTGATGGTGTACGGCAAACAAAGGGAACAAGAGGAGGAAATGCCAAGTTTTTTTATTATTGTGAATAATAACTAGAAATGGTGGTTTTATATAAACTTAGCATGCATTTCATGCATTTAGCTAAGACATGTGTCTTATACACATCATAATGAAATGCCACGCCACCCTTGAGGTGGCTTTATCACCAATTTAGTTTTTATTATTGATAACTTTAGCATTTAGGGTATAAATTTCAAGATAGGTAGGTAGTTTTGAGGCTAACGGGTATTAACGTAAAATATAACGAGAGTTAAGGCGGAACCACGAAGTAAAAACAAACAAGATAAAAATAGTTCTACATTAAACGAGATACTTTTCTGAAATAGTAAATTACGTAGAGCGCGTTGACTAGTATTTAATCTAAAGCCGGGTTTACTTTTAATAAATATTTTATTACAACGCGAGACAACCTATTCGGTTAATCGAAAAATAAATTTTACTCCAAAGTAAATTAAATAAATAATGTATGGATTAAAATAATGACTTGAAATTTACAAGGTATATAATGGGAATATTTAACTACATGGGACACGTAGACAGAAGAAAGTTTAAAATACGACTTAAACTTAGATAGGATCACGAAACTAGTCGAATCGGGTAAAAGTACAAATACAATTTTTTTTACTTAACGGTAAAATAAGAATAAATTATAATAAATTTATTTACCAAAAAATACGAATTCTCATAGTCGATCCCCCTAAGGGAACTCTGGTCCCTAGAGTTCAATTGGCGACTGCAGACGAGGTGGATGAAAAGAGATGCGGTTACTAGCAATACATACACATATATACAAACTTTCGATTTTTGGAAACATGAGTAGAAGATAGGTTTCGAAAAAAAAATTCAAGGTGACTACTTTCAGCATGGCATGGTCCTTCCTGAATTATACATAGGTGATCAAGTTATGTAAAATTAAGGACAAACGATGGCATGCTCATTTTCGTCAATATAATGTTACGTAAAAACTAGTATCAAATGGTTTTATAATGAAGTAACATAGTTTATAGAATGATTGCGAAAACATTTATTGTAGCCCAAAGATTTATAAAATAACAAAATAGTCCATTCCTACCATTTCCTCAAAACTTCCTAATCGGGTCGGTAGCAAGTCAAATTTGAACATGCGATTAAGCAAGGTTAAGTGCAACTACGCGAAATGGTGAAGGTGTTAATAACTTTTCCCCTTTGGTTAATCCTACATCATATCTAGTGTCTAAGGCGGCGGGGGTAATATCGGTAAAAAGAGTAAATACAAAATACACGAAACTTCTCTCAGCACTCGAATCAAATAAAATACTGGCGTAAGGAATCGAAATTAAATCAAGTATTATATACATAATTATATAATACATAAATGATAATCGGGAAGTAAGTAATGATCAGGGAGTATGCGTACGCGGATATCGGATACGCGATGAAGGATTCTGTATTTTAAAAGAAAATGAAAGAAAAGAAAGACTTTTAAACATTTGGTTATAGACTAGGTTTTGAAAAATGACCCAGTTCCCTATAACCTTGGCGCTGATACCAATCTGTAACACCCCTAAAATCAGACTTGCAGCGGAATGGTAACATTGTGGTGCCACGTCATAGTACAATACACAAGATATAAGAAACGACCTCAAAGGGGGCGTTTTTAAATAAGTCACATTCGATGCATTCAAACTATTAGAGATTCAGTTTTGGTCCCAGCACTTAAAAGTTTTAAACAAAGACACAATTCAAAAGATGACATAAGTTTAGAGAAATAAGTTTAACAGTTTGCATTGAATAAAGGAAAACAAAGAATCCGTTTTCATGATATCCAAGCTGGCTCCCATCCAGAAATCACACCTTATTACCTGAGATTAAAACATGCTAAAACGTCAATAAAACTGTTGAGTGAATTCATAAGTTTAGTAGTAATAATTTCATGGACCACAAGATTTAAGTATTTGTAGACAAGAGAAACAGATTCACCAAGTCTAAAGGAAATATATGTTATCGCCCTAAGCTCATGACACCGAACCTTAACATGTAATGAAATGTAATCAAACCAGTACTCGAGGTTTGTGCCCCAAAATAGATACAAATGCTGCCAAACATCCTACGAAATACCTCAAATGTTAAATGCGTCAATGGTTATCTAGAAACCACAGCCCAGACGGGGATTGTCAGTCCCGATAGATTTATCCACAACACTTGCGTTTACTACCCATAGTAATTAACGGCTCATGATGAAAGGGGACTTAAATGGCAAAGTAGGTACTTAGGCAATAATAGAGTCAGGAAATAGCATACAGTTTCAAAAGTACTTGTGTCCAATATGTAAATCAAGCATGTAATCTCACCCCCATAGAGTTTGCAATAATTTTATAATAAAAAGGGGCTATGAACTCACCGAAAGTAAAGAAAGTCAGAAGTAAGGAGATCGTCGATCGAGCAAGAGTCTCTAAGAATTACCTAAAATATGTGGTGTGACTTAGAATAATAAAGTATAAATCGATACGTAAAATAATTAGGTGTTTATGAAGTGTGTGTCCAAAATAAGTATTACATTGCACTAAAATTTTCAAAGAAATTTTCACTCAAAAACTCAAGTCTAACCTGACCTTATATTGATTAAGATATGTATTAAAATTTATCCCTTAACTCCCATTTTACCAAAGTTAACATTTACGTTTTAAAATTAAAGTCTATACGTAGATTTATAAATTCTGGAATTTACCCGACTACCCGAACCTCTAACTCCTAATCCGTAAATGGTAAAAATACAAGGCTTTCACCCTTGGAAATAATTTTGAGTCTAGTTTTCAAAATGTAGGGCTCACTTACTCTAAAGTTTCAGAACCATATGAAAGGACATATTTACCCCAGGTTACCCAAAACAGAAAGTTTCTAGATTTTTAACCCTTCACGGAAACGGCCATAAATCCCAATCTATGATAGTAATTCAAGTGAGGCAAAAAGGAGGTGTTAGATCTATGGGACTAAATATAGGTCTCAACTTTTTAATTTAGCAAGTTAATGTAAAAATATAGAGTTTTACTCATTTTCCCAATAGTGGTACATATTTGACTAGTTTTGGTATTTCGGCCAAATCTCACTCATCCGGAATAGATAAAAATCTATCCAACTCGCCACATATATGTTTGTATACCTATAAAATGAATTTTTCAGTAGTCCACAAGTCAAAAATATTTCGTAATAAGCCCAACAAGCTGCTGACCTAAAACAGTCCCAAATTCCACTTTATCAACACACACTCTCATTAATTTTGACCTCACCAAAAGTCAATACAATGCCATACTTGTTTGCCACACCTCTTAATATCATCAAAATACATATTTTACAGTAGATAAATGAATCAATAGTAATTTTAACAAGAGAAGATGAAGAAAATAAAAATGGAGCTTACAAAAATAAAGATATCTAGTGAAAACCAATACAACATCTACTCCTTTTTCTAGCTTATAAACAAATCAAAAACCTCCAAAATAAACTCAACCCAACAAAATCTCAGCCCTTAGACACCATATTACCCAAGTGAAATAACCATTTATAACCCTAGAACACTTCTTGCAAGGTTCTTCCAAGAACAACCAGAACCACTAGTAAATATACAACACATAAACCACCAACATCAACCATAATAACACCACTACTCCAAGAATTTATCCTTCATTATAACACTTCAAAACAGCCCCTAAACTTATTAAATTAAAGATTTATTGGTCTGCAAAGGTAGGCCTTAATATAAGGAACAAGATTGTGCAAGAGTTTTAAGTGATTGGTGTAGAAAATTTTGATGAAATTTGTGTTTGTGTGTGATGGTGTACGGAAAACAAAGGGAACAAGAGGAGGAAATGTCAAGTTTTTTTATTATTGTGAATAATAACTAGAAATGGTGGTTTTATATAAACTTAGCATGCATTTCATGCATTTAACTAAGACATGTGTCTTAGACACATCATAATGAAATGCCACACCATCCTTGAGGTGGCTTTATCACCAATTTAGTTTTTATTATTGATAACTTTAGCATTTAGGGTATAAATTTTAAGATAAGTAGGTAGTTTTGAGGCTAACAGGTATTAACATAAAATACAACGAGAGTTAAGTCGGAACCACAAAGTAAAAACGAACAAGATAAAAATAGTTCTACATTAAACGGGATACTTTTCTGAAATAGTAAATTACGTAGAGCGCGTAGACTAATATTTAGTCTAAAGTCGGGTTCACTTTTAATAAATGTTTTATTATGAACGCGAGACAACCTATTCAGTTAATCGAAAAATAAATTTTACTCCAAAGTAAATTAAATAAATAATGTATGGATTAAAATAATGACCTAAAATTTACAGGGTATATAATGGGAATATTTAACTACATGGGACACGTAGACAGAAGAAAGTCTAAAATACGACTTAAACTTAGATAGGATCACGAAACTAGTCGAATCGGGTAAAAGTGAAAATACAATTTTTTTACTTAACGGTAAAATAAGAATAAATTATAATAAATTTATTTACCCGAAAATACGAATTCTCACATGTTGTACAAATTATTTTTCAAAAATAATAGAATTTTTTTGAATTTTCATAGGTTTGGAGGCGCGACGCCGTCAGGAGCAAATCCTGACGCCATCTTCACGCACTGTGAAAATCTCACTTTCATTTTTCTTGAAAAATTTCCTGCACGCAATTCTATTAGTTATTTTCTGCATAAAATACTGCATAAAACCTGAGATTAATCATTACAATCATATGATTCGAAACTGACGCGAATTCATCTAAACAATTTATTTTATATGTTTGAATTGGTTTTTATAAACCGGATAATTTTTCCCTACACTTATTTTATGCAAAATTCCCTTTGATTGTCAATAAGACGAGGTTAAAAACAAAACAAAGCATGATTACGAATAATTCAAACATAAAAGAATAAACTATAAAGAATTAAAACACAAGACACTCCTAAATGCGGGGAAATAAATATTGGGTTGCCTCCCCAAAAAGCGCTTTTCTTTATTATTGAGTCTTGTAGCTAGACTCAAAGTCACACATCCTTACGTGACTTCTCCTTCATCTTCAACTCCAGTCAAATATTCAGGTCCCAGCTCTAGACATTCTTTATAGAACCCTAGTATCTTGCTCATCACGTACTTCACTCCTCTTTTTTTGTCCTCCTCGTTCCTAAGGTAGACTGACTTCGTGTGCACTTCTTTAAGTCAGATAGCGAGTCATACTGCTTAATCTTATGGGGCATCTTATAGGTAATCTCATCGATTTGGTAAGTGAACTTCACTACCCCTATTGAAGGGTCATGGATCATATTGGATATTTCAACAAAGGGCTTCCCTAGTACTACTTGTGATAACCTAGGGTCTACGATTGAACTAATATCCTCAAAAATTATGAAGTTTATGACATAAGTGAAGTTTCCTACAAAGACGTGCATTCCCTTAATCCTTCCCGTGAAATTGCTTACTCCTCTATTTGGATCATCCCTAGGGTCAGGTTTTCTTCTCATGATCCAATTATACAACATTCGGGTCATGACATTCAAATGAGAGTTAAGATCTATGTAGGATTTTTCCATATGCACATGTCCAATCATGGTATTTTAAGGTTTGATGGACATCCCTCTGTGATGATGGGGTTTCTTAAAAACAAGGATGGAATTGGGCCACTCATTAGGTACTTATGATATGCTAGTTCGCTCCTAGTCAGAAATGTGTCAAAGTACTCTACTTTTAACCCTTCTATTGTCGTGTTTTCCTCATCTTCAGGTCCTTCTTTGAGAGAATCATCATACTTCCTAATTATTTCAACAAACATTACGTCTCCATCATCCTTTGTGCAGACAAACTCTGTATCTGATGATCGGGGAACTAAGTCAGATGACTCAAGGAATGAATTGAGTTTACAAACTATTTCTATGATGAATGAGATTGATGGATTAGGTGGTGAGGATGGGGTAGTGTTGGTGTTTTCGGGGTTGCCCTCCTCTTTTCGCCCTTCTTTTTATGACTTGTCATCACGGGATTTGTTTGCCCCCCCAATAAAATCGAACACAGTCTGAAGGCCATCACTGATGAATATATTAGCGACTCGGTTAAGACCAATTTGAATAGCAACGCCACATCTTCCAGTTTGTGTATGCTTCGGTTATTACACAACATGAGTCCCTAATGCTATACTCGAACCCACAGTTCGTTCTACACTATCACAATATGTCTTAAGCAAAACAAACAAAAATCCCTGTGATGAAAGTCCTTCAAAAGAAGTGCGAAAAGCTTCTGGCCTTCCACCCCCTACCCCCCCACCACCCCACCACACCAACCACCACTTCCACACCACCCCCCCCCCCACACCCCCCACACCCCCCACCCCCCCCCCCAGCCCCCCCACCCCCCCCCCCCCCCCCCCCCCCATTTCATCTTTGATTGCTTAAGACATATTGTGATAGTGTTGATCGAACTGTGGGTTCGAGTAAAGCATTAGGGATCTCATGTTGGGTAAGAACGAGCAGACAAAACTGGAGAGGTGGCGTTGATATTCAATTTTGGGTTCTTAACCGTGTCGCTAAGAAATTCAATCAGTGATGGCCTTCAAGACTGTGTCGATTTTATTGGTCATCTCGCCTTGTTGTTGTTTGAAATCAATTTCAAACTTAGACAATCTAGCGTCTTGAGATGCCATGAAGTTGGACACCAATCCTTTGAGATTTGATTAAGTGTTAAAAATTTTGAGGATTCTTGTTGAAGGAACGACTCAGGAATGAACCGTTGGGCTAAAATCGATTAGGTGGGTTTGAAATATTATTTTAAAGATTTTGGGGTTGTTTCCACCTAAGGTTTGGGTGACTTTTCCATGATAGATTATAGGTGTCACCAAGATTGTTTTTCTCGGGTTTGAAAGTGAACCACTTACCTCCCGCTTTGTTGGTACGCGAGGATGCATACTCAACAAAAGCTTGCTCATGATTTTCCATGCAATATTGAGTGTCGTGGGGACCACTGCAGACCTCACATGAAAAAGAGATTTTGTTCACTTGAATAGGTTGTTTAAGAGCAAGATGAGCTTCCATCATGCGTTGGACTTGATTTTCAAGCTCGATGAGACGACGGTCGGATGTACTCGGGACATATTGAGGCAAAGAGATTGCCTTGACCGGTTTAGGGAAGTCCCTTGGGTCATTCCAACATTTGTTGTCATAGAGGGCTAGGTCCTCTAATAGTGCCCAGGATTCTTTGGCGCGTCTGTCACGAAGCTTACCACCGGCAGATTGATCGATGGTTCATCTTGTGACGGGATTGACATGGTCATAAGAAATTTAGACTTGGAGCTAAAGATCAATGCCACGATGAGGGAATTTTTGAAGTAAGTCCTTGAAACGAGTCCATGCTTCAAAAAGAGATTATCCTTGATGTTGTTGGAACATCAGGATGACATTACAATGTTTTGCAGTCCTTCGCGGTGAAAAGAATTAAGCAAGGAAACGAGTAGTAAGATCCTCCCATGTGGAGATGGATCCTGCTGGAAGACGTTCAAGCCAGTTGCTAGCTTGATCGCGAAGGGAAAATTTAAATAAACGCAGACGCGTTCTTTCCCTATTTGCAACATCAAGGTCAAGTGAGTCTATAAGTTTTAAGAAATCCTTGAGATGTTGGTTTGGATCCTCGGACCGAAGTCCGTGTAATGATCATCCGTTTTGCACCAACCGAATGGTGTCAGATCGAAGAGGTACCACATTGTTCCCTTCAGGGAGCTCAATGGTGTTCCTATAGCCCTCGTGGCTAGGTTTGGAGTAATCTCCAAGAGTACGGATAGGATTTTCGTCTCCCATGTAGGTCAACGAAAATGATTTACGAAACAAATAGAACGAAAAAAAGATAGAGTACAAGAAAAGCTAATATACTGAAAATAAAATCTCACTTGATAAGAATCAAGCGAGTAGACCCAAGCTAAACAATGATCGAAACCTAACTATTCCCTACGCAACGGCGCCAAAAACTTGATGCGGGTCTTGTAAACTCGTAAAGATTTTTACAACTCCCTAGGCAGTGTACCTAATCGTTGCAGTGTAGTATAGGCAAGACTCGAGGGTTGTTATCGTTCTCTAGGGTAATAGGTTGGGAAGGCTCGAATAGAATCTAACAGAGGTCTACGGGGTTGAGAGAAGATTATTTTTGTATTTTTATAAAAGCAGGTAAATATCATTGATTGAGAGGTTGGTTGGTTTTTAACTGATATCTAAACTACTTTGGTGATAACTTATATGATAAACGAACGTATTTACTTAATCATGCATTACTCCTTATTATGTTTCTCTATTTTATGTTGCTTTGTCACTCTTTTGATGATCTATGTAAGTATTTCCCAAGTCATAAACGAATTACACGAACCCGCCGTCTATGTAATATTTCGTTAAGGAAATGCACAAGTAAGGTAGTATGAAGACTATTACAAGGCCCTTAAGAGTACATTACACGCATTTAAAACACTTAAGAGGGATCAACCATATTAGGGGTAAGGTAGTATGAAGACTATTACCGATGGTATCCTTTCTACACACTCGCGTTTCTCTAGACGTCTATGCCAATTTAATATCTTATGGCTAGTTTTCTAAAGCCTAACGCGCACATCCATCACAAGAAGCAACACAATAAGGATTTACATACTAAGTTTCATGCAATCATAAGCAAATACTAAAGGATCTAGCCTAGCATGTTAAACAAGGGAGAAGAACATAATTTAATCAAACAACACATAGACATATTGAAAGATTAAAGGGATAGATGAACTTCACTTGATTAAAACATGTGCTCAAGGCTGATACAAGAGGGTTTTAACACCCTAAAAACGGCCTACACAGCTACTAAACTCGAGTAATAATATTAGGGTTCATCTCCTAAAAGTTACACACTAAAACCCTAAAATCGGATTTGTGTATATAGAAAAAGAGGCGCGACGGCTTCGCTTTATATCTCTGACGCCATCGCCCCGTAGAATCTTCTAGGGTTTCTTTAAGTCGGCTACGTTCTGACGCCGTCTGGAAATCCTTAACGCCGTCTCTTGAATGATCCTGACGCCGTTGCTTAAGGTTTGCGACGCCGTCTCCAGCTACTGTTTGGAATTTCATCAAAATAGTTGGTGTAGAGTCGTGGTCTTGTTCGTTTCTTCTCCAATTGAGCCCAAGTCACGTGTATTTCCTCTAAAAGCCATCCAAGTGCTAAAAATACAAGAACAAACGATTAAGCACATAATCTAGGCATATTTGCATGATTTAGGGGGTTAAATGACCCTGAAAAAGTGTATAAAATGACACCTAATCATCGTTAAATCTAGACAATCATCAAGAAGAAAAGAAATTACTCTTTTTCAGATTACTATTATCTGATGCGACGGGGTACATATCAAAGTCTTGATTTTCTATCAAGATAATTGTCTTTAGTTTTGTTTTTGTGTTCAACTTTATTTTTTAATAATTAAAGTCCAGTTCTAGATTTCGTGATTTCGCAGCTCGAATAGCAGAGAGTAATAAAGGCCCAATCCCGTTTTGTGGGTTATGTTTGTTAGGGTATCGTCATGCATTGTAATCTTTAAATAGTGATTGATGAAACATAAGAATCGACAGGAAATTCTATAATCCAACATAGTATTGGAACGGGTCTCATTATCAGATTTAGGCGGCTAAGTTGAGTCGACTGCTCTATGACACCTCGTCAGACCAATGCCGCCACCATTTATCTCTTTTCTAAAAAAAGAGGAATTGCAATTTTCGGACACAACCCTACCCGCATACTGTTTTGGCCATAACTTTTTAACTGTTTGTGGTTAACTGGGTCCGTCAACTCCATGCTCTTCGTTTTACAATTATGTTCAAAACCCAACTTGAATCACCTCCGTTGGCTCTCGGGCGTGCAACCACGCGCCTCTGGAAGCCGTCTGTTACAGAAAACCAATTATCCCCACTTTGCTTTTGCTGTTTTTTTTTTGCTTTTGTTGTTGCTACGTGAACATTGCTTCCGCTTGCTTTCGGATATCTTCATTAAAAAGGTTTTAAGGTGTTGTGTTGTTTGCCAATGACTAACTTTGCTTTTGCTTATTTTACCGAGATAATCCCCTTTACCCTAACTTTGCTTTTGCTGCTTGTTTTCGCTTTTGTTTTTGTTGATCCTCTTGGAAGATTTGTTGCTACTTGTTTTAGATATTTTCACAACAAAATAATGAACACCACGAGTTGTAGTTGTGCTTGTCAAGATAAAGGAGTGTGGAGATACACACTTTGATACTAACACTTAAATAAGCTTTATCAAATTTTTGTTGATTTGGTGGTGTTTTTTCCGTAATAATGTTATGACAAGATCAATGAAAAGCAAGCTAGCAAAGAAGAAGAACAAGAAAAAAAAAATACTGTAAATATTACCAGTCGTTTATGGGCCTATGGCAAAGGTTTTTAGGGTTTTTGTTGGATAGGATCTAGAGGCTTTCATAATATATTAAATGTAAAAATCTTTATCATTTTGTATGTTTCATTAATCATAATATATAGATTACAGTACATGACAAAACTCTAACCGACGATAACCTACAAATGAGCTTGTGCGTCTCATAGTTTATTATCAGGTAATTAAAATTCTACAAATGACTCGAAGAACATAACATGAGTCTGAAAAATATATGCAATAACAATGTATGAAAAAGAAAACAAATAAATGTTTACGACGTCAACTCGACCCAAAAGTTACTCGTTAAAAACATGTTTGAAAATATATTACTTGATAAAACCCATGTTTTTAGCTTACTATCGACACGTCAAACACATACGTAGTTAGTTTGTGAATTATTGTGATGGGAAGTGTCGGTTATATATTGAAATGGAAATATGGTAATTGAGCCGCCGATATGAGTGGAGGGAAGATGCCGTGATTGGTTCTTAATTTATAAAGACAACTCTTTCATTGCTATCCAATCACTACTGTTAGTTACATGTTTCGAAATACACATCAGTCTGTATCAATTTGTTTTAAAACTTTGCTTTTAAATGTTCACTTATCAGACATGAACTAAATCTGACGTGGATCATAACGGTACAAATTTATGACGTGACATTACATTTGTCGAGTGACGTGGATTTTGAAAGTAAAAAATGGATTTTGGTTGATATCAACCTAAAACAAACAAAATTTGATGAGACTTGTGATAATTTATAAAGTTTATACATAATAATGATATATTCAAAAAAGTTCTTTGCTATTAAATGCCTTTAACCGATGTTATAACATATCAAATTTATGAAGTCACGTCAATTTCACGTATGTGAGTAGTTTGGACACAGCTTATTTCATTAAAATTTGCTGCTGAAGCCTTATTTGGATGTGCATTATTTATAGTGTGTTGTTGGTTTTGGTTATAGGTAATATTAGAGCGAATTCTACTAGATGTAGTCATAGAGAATACGATTGTATATAGAATAGTACAAAGCGATCTAGTTTATGTCCATTTTGTCTACTGATTGTTCCTATGTTTGCTAATTTTACATGTCCCATTGCGTGTTAAGGTTGTCCGTAAATCTCTTAATGTTAATCACATTGTAAAGAGTTACGTCGATTTAGTTTTCTACACATGATATGATTGATACCGTTTGTTTTGATAATTTGAGTGGGTATTCTGGTTTGGTGGTTTTTTTTTTGATACACTGGAAAACAACATGGTCATACACTAAATGCGTCATTGTATATTTTAATTTAGCGTTCTTTTTTATTTACATAAAATAGGCAATACACTCAGTAGCTTTATCCCATTTTTTCTGCAAGTCGTTTGTCTATATATTCACAGTAAAATGTCGGTGTCATATAACTAGTTTGTGCCAGATGTGTAGCCTGTGTAAGTAGTGTATGCAAGACTATAAAGGTACAGTGACTTGTTGTAAATAAAGAGAGATAATTTGGTACGCACATAAAATGAAAAGTTATAATAGAGTAAAATAACCAGTGTAAAGAATTGTCTTTGGCATGTATATAGGAAGTAAATACAGATTTACTACTCGGATCAATGTGTCTTGTACCTGTAAATCCTGGGCTTTATTATTTCAAAACGATGATCTTCTAATAATCTAGTAGAAACAATGCATGTTCGAAAATATTTGTTTCTCAAAGAGAAATAAGGTCTTGTATGTAAATAAGTAAAAAGCAGGTAGATAATGTTATGGTCGCACTAATCCAGATATCGAGTAGCATAGATTGTAGTCCAAGAATCTGTTTTTAATATTATTCGGCAATGAACATAACACACATCAATTGAATATTTGAGTTGCTTTATATAATCACTCCTTTTGATTTATTATTATTGTTATAGAAATATGTTATTTCTAAAAGAAAATTAATGATTTAAAATTATTATTTATTATTATTGTTGCATATTATTCATGTATTGTACGCCATGATTATTATTAGTGGTGATGTCCACCATTTACGATTGTCATGTCACATGGCGTTCTGTTCGGTTCTTATCTTTTTTTAATGCTAGTCCAATAACTTATATACACGTATCACTTAAAATTTGAAAAACCATACCTTAAATATCATGGGTATATTCTCTTCTAACACTTTATGATCCTTCTTATAAAATAGACAAAATTTGCCTATAAGGTTCTATGATTTTGTCAATCATATAGTTTAATACAAATATTCACTAATCATGCATTTATATTCTTATAAACCATATCATGGCACTCATTTCTTTTAGTTGTAATGATACTTGATGACTAAATTCAAGTAACTTAAGTAAAGTGACGAATTTATATAATTATATGATTTGATTATAAGCAAAAGGTTGGTATATGTCGTAACATGGCTACTGAGAAACAACTATATTCATTATTCAATAAAAAGTCATAACAGCTATATTCAATAAAAAGTCATGTATTCGTGTGTAAATAAAGTTGGTGACAAATAGATTTTGTACATGAAAAATAAGTCACATGCACCAATTGCGGGGTAGCTTTTAAGAGCAAAAAGTTAACTCATTTCAGATAAAAATGACTGCACAAGAAAATGATCACGATTTTCAAAATTGACGAACACTGCTATGTATTTGACGAATACATGCGTAAAACGATGGTGTATAGCGAAAAACAATTATACTTGTGAAATCGTGTTTTTTGTGTGACCCTTAACGCAACACTTTACAACTTTAATTTATAGTTATAGCGAGAAGAAAAGTCTATGGGTTATAAATGAAAATTAATAAAAGTTTGAGAATTTAAAACTTATACAATATTTAAATATATTACTCATTTTAATTTTTCAGTTTCTTAGATTGAAGAAAAAACACACACTACTTATGTATAGTATAGATATAGATAAGAGAGCATATAAACGGATGGTACGCTATCAAATACCTGAAAATAAAAATGCTGAAAACTACTCCCTCCGTCTCATTTTTATTGTCCACGTTTCCTTTTTGGGATGTCTCAATTTAATTGTCCAATACTAAAAATAGATAGGGAAATTTGATCAAGTTTACGATATTACCCTTGTTTGAAATTATTATTACAAACTTTAAAGAAGACTTTAATTAATTAGCTAAGGGTAAAACTGTCATTCTGTCAAAAAGTAAGAAAGAAAAAGCAGTAATAAATGCACTTTCCTTAAACTATGTGTTTTTTGTCAGGGGACAATAATTTTAGGACGGAGGGAGTACTAATCATTAATAAAATACTTTTTCATAGTTTTTTTGAAGAAAAAAAACATTTTTATTTTTATTTTACATTTGTAGGTTGGGAAATGATAAGAAAGAGGAGCAATAGTGGAAGGCAAGTCCGAAGTACGTAAAATGAAAGAATAAAGAAGACGTGGGTGGAAGAAATGTATTTTGCCGGCGGCGTTGACCGCCACCTCCTATAATCTTTTAACACTTGCATTTGTTTCCCAAATATACTAGCAGGATCCTGCGCGATGACGAAGGGGTAACCCTGTGATTACAGAGAAAAACAAGGAAAGTGATGTCTCGATCAGTGGCCCGATTCACTCTTGTTTTTGTTGAGGTTTTTCGGCTTGGTTTCTCTCCCGGTTCGTTTGTCTGACACGAATTGTATTTTGCGCTAGTGCCGATTCGCGATGATCATTAATTGTTCCTGGTTTGAACGCACTGGTTCGATCCGGTGTTGTTTTAAAACTATATTGTATCAGCTTATATTATTGTATCGAACTTTGTGTGTGTTTTATTAGTTTGTACAGTGTATATAATAACATACACTTTTCATTTTAGGGGTGTGTTTTAAATATAACATTAATTGTAGTGTAGTTTAATAGATGTAAGGGTGTTTTCAAGAATAATTGATTTAATATGTGTGACTAGTCATTGTAGTGTGTGTCTTGTATGCCAGTGGTTGTATTTATACATAGTTGCATGAATATTCGTATTTTTTAAAGATGGGGGTGTTTTAAAAGAGTGTTAATTGTGTATTATGAAAGTGATACAAATGTTTATTTGTTTGTTTTTGTTGCATTATAATAGTGTATGTAATAGTAATTTTGTTTTATGTTATTGTATGCATTAAACCTTGTATACTATGCATGAAAACTTAGATTACTTAAAAAGTTAATGATAAAATAGATATCAATTTGCTTTATAAGATAATAAGATATTATTTGTAGGTGAAATGGGTTTAAAAAAACCATTTGCCATGATAAGTTGATAATAGTTTGATCATTTTAAAAGTAATCATTCACAGACTACTAAACACAATAGAATGTTAAGTAGTATCTTGGTCGTAAATTTTTCAAAGTATTCTTTGGACATATGTTGCAAAAGTTGAACATATATAATATTGGGCTATATAAAGTCAGAAAGTATTAATTCAAGTGTTAGAAATTATAGAAATACCATATAACAAAATAAATATATATAAAAACACATGTGTCAATTTATGAAAAATAAATAATTAATAAAATTTTAGTTGTTAAATTTTAAACAAATTATATTAACTTAAGTATAATTATGATTATAAGTTTTTTAATAACTTTAAAATTTTAATAATACCACTTATACTTTATACCTCTTATATTTTATAAAAAACATACAACATATATATTATTGTTATTTATAAATATTATTATCAGTATATAGTAAACTAGCTATGTAACCTGTCCAACGGGCGGGTTCGCCTTTGGAATTTGTTTTGATCTTTGGAATTTGATAAGAGGTGTGGGTTCGCCTTTGGAATTTGATAAAAAGTTGTGGGTGTGTGTGTGTGTTTGGCTTAATTATTCCGAGTGTGGAGTCCAGTATGTGTGTATTTTTATCTGTTCAATTATGTTTTTTTTATCTTTTTTTTCTTTGTGTTTGGTTATTATCGTTTTCATTGTTTTTCAACTTTAATTTAATATCCTTTGTCCATGCTAATGGTTTTGTAAGGTAAATAAATTACATCTACAAATATAGGTGTTTGTCTTTGTTTAGGTTCGAAAGACGAAACGGGGTTGGCATGACCTGGAAGGGCCATTTATGTTTGGTGTTTTGTGCCTAAATTTGTTTCGGTCTTTTCTGTTTTCATGTTTTATGTTTTTTGTATTTTTATACGAAAGATTATTTTGTTGTCATGTTTTTTTTAGATTTTTTTTTGTTTTTTCTCGGAAAGGTCTATTTTTGTTATTACGTACATAAATTAGATGTGTGGTTGTTGAATATAAAATATTAATGCTAATTTACGATATATTTTGCTAAAAAGTATATATATAATTAAAAATCAGTTTTTTATTTTCCATATTCACTTATCCTTTTGTATAGTACAATTTGGATATCAAATGCTATATTTTTATACATTTTTATTTTTAATTACGAACAGTAGTTTAAGACAATTGGATTTTTTGTACACTGATAAAGCGCCTCCCTTTTGTTATCTTTCCATTGAATCATTGTTTTGTTTGAAAAACATATCAGTATGCAGGCTTCATAAACAATTCAATCGCCGCCATTGATCAGATCTACGAAACGAATTGCAATGAAACAAAGTTGTTGGTTAATACAAAAGATATCCAGGAAGTTGTATATAGAAACAATGATGCCTATTCACATATGACATAAGAGTTCTTTGTAAACAACGTTTTTCATTGAGTTTGAATGATTGCCGTTATTTGTCAAAATAGAGAAGCCTTCAATTCTCTTATTGCTTTTGACTTTTAACAGACGTCTTTAGTGTATCTGTATGCTTAGTCTGTAAACAAAGAAAATGTATTCCAGTTAGTTTACTGTAGTTAGTTTAAGGAAATGACGATTTATTATGAGAATAACATTTGTGAACATACTTATTTATATTCTCATTTGATAGATTAAGCACATATATAGTTTCGGGAAGAAAAAATATATTCACATTAATTTTTATTTTGGTTTAAAGATTTAGCATAGTCGACTAAACTTAAACGATCATGCATCCACATTCTTTTATAATTGCTATCTTCTAGTGACTTGCAAGTTTTGCAATTTACTATTTGGAAGACCCATTTTTTCTCTAATTGATGTTTGTATACGCTTGAGGGTAGTTGTTCATCTTGTAAACAACAATGACATGTGCAGTCAGCCTATATTTATAATGATCATTTCTATTATTCCAAACTAACAACACCAAGCTAACCTTACTGTATGATATATAGCTGAATATAATAGTAATACTAAAATTAGAAAATTTTGGTTTTAACCATGAACATAGATAACCATAAGAAAATTTGATTCCCCAATAACACAAGGACATAACAGATAATTAACAACCTTACTGTATGATATATAGCTGAATATAATAGTAATACTAAAATTAGAAAATTTTGGTTTTAACCATGAACATAGATAACCATAAGAAAATTTGATTCCCCAATAACACAAGGACATAACAGATAATTAACGTAATAAAAATTTTAATCAACGTTTGTCCTAACTAAAATATATTAAACAAAAACCATACCTGGGATTGACCAATTGAAATTTCGAGGGGCCATAATGCCCGCAACACTAAATCTATGTGTATCTATATAAAAAAATAGAAAAGAAACGAATTATAATTATGTGACAATTTGAAAGATTAGCCATACCTCATAATGAATGTTTTACCTTTCTTTTCTTACTTGATTTTGGTGTCGCCGAATCACGTATGCACATTCTGCTTCATTCATAAAACTATATATAACATGTGAAATATCTTTATTGATTATTAGCTGAATAATTACTTGATGTGTAAAAAATTAGTCGTGTGAAAACCTGTCCAACTGTAAGATCAGCAGGAACTAAATACCTGCATACATCAATCAAGTAAGAATTAATCAGTAACGAAAACCATGTTAACAATTTACATTTGTGAGTGTCAACATAAAGTGACTAACTCTTTCTTGTCAATGTCAGGGATGTCACTTCTTTCGGCCTTCTCAACAATAACCTGTAAAACATTAACGGGAAAATAACCGTTGACCACTCTGAACCAAAGGACAGGACACTCGAAGACGTGTTAATATGGGGACGCAAACGAAAAAATGACGTACCTGACTTTCTTTTCAATCTGTCAATTCTTTATTGACAACATCTTTCGGATCTCTGTTTCTTGACTCGCAGCATCATTAAAATCTGATACAATAATCAAAGGTTTTAGTGTTTGAGATAATCTGAATTTAAGAAGTTATCTTTCTCCTTCCTCTTTCATTGCACAGATGTTAATGATTATACTAACCTTGGCCATAAAAGATTTCTATAAGGTAATATTAACATGAATGTGATCCTTTGATATAGCGAGAATACCTACCGCATTAGCCCATGTACCATGGTTGTGGCCATTTGGCTGTAAATGAAAGTTTATCAAAGTACAAAGTTAACATTCATCTTTTGGTTTGACTGTGATAAGAGACTACACATAATTAAATATCAAAAACTGAGAGAAATAAAAATAATACATTAACATTACTTGCAAAGACAATTCTGTAAGGAGTCCTTGTGGAAGAGGATGACCAAATGGAGACCCTCCTAAATGGAGTCCTACAGATGCCATATAAAACCTTATAAGCAACTTCAGATAGCATTTTATGCAGTTTATATAGGCTAAAAGAGTGAAAACTTTATAGATGATCTTACACAGATTTTTTTGGCAGCAAACAAATCAGAGTTAATACAAAAAAATGCAAACATAAGGCTTCACAAGATTGAAAGGTTATGGACAAAATATCACATAATAAAAGAAAGTTAAAGTTTGTTAATGGATAACAACACTATAAAAATGAAACTATACGGAGAAAAAGGAAACGCTAACCACAAGGCTGTTCATAATCTCTTCTGTTAAAGATGGCAGATGAACCATCTAGATAACTGAATTAAGTTTTGTCCTCTCCACAAAGCTTCTTGGATATATTTAAAAACAATATGTTAATCTGTTTTCTTAACATAATTAGTTCTTTATATCCAACACACGTTATTGCAGATCAATCTATGTTGCACATAATTTGTATTGAATTTGAAAGGTGGTTGGGTTTGCAGGCAGCAAGCTTGCAAGTTGCAGAAAGATACATTCATGCCTTTGGAAAGGTGGCAAAGGAGGTGAGTAGTCATAAGCTCTCCTGCTTCTGATAATTAAACTTCCATTAACTTTATTCATTGCTTACTACTACCTTTTTTTTGGTCCATGTTTGCAGAGTACTACATTGTTGCTCCCTACTGATGCTTCAAACCTTGCCAGCATGGTGGCGCAGGCTCTCAGCATATTTAAAAGCTTAAATGGTCAGGATCCTCGAAAAACCCTCCTATCTAAGTCCACAACAGATTCCAAAATTGACTCACATGAGAACCACTCGGTGAATTCTAGTCTGGGATCGCCAACGTTTTCACTTCAAGACAGAAGGAAGAATTGAAGATGATTTCATTGAAGTAGTCATTCACTTGCTGAGAATTGTTTCCGTTGTACTGCTCGGCTTTAATCAGATTACTGGTGTTTTATGGTTTTTTATTGTTTCCAATGCTGTTTTTGTATTTTGTTTATTTGTTGTATGCATTAAACCTTGTATACTATGCATGAAAACTTAGATTACTTAAAAAGTTAATGATGAAATAGATATCAATTTGCTTTATAAGATAATAAGATATTATTTGTAGGTGAAATGGGTTTAAAAAAACCATTTGCCATGATAAGTTGATAATAGTTTGATCATTTTAAAAGTAATCAAATTCACAACTACAAACACAAATACAAGTTGTTCTAGGGAAAGTAGTATCTTGGTCGTAAATTTTTCAAAGTATCTTTTGCATATGTTGCAAAATTGAACATTATAATATTGGCTAATAAAAGTCAAAATGAATTCAATTTAAATTATAGAAATACCATATAACAAAATAAATATATATAAAAACACATGTGTCAATTTATGAAAAATAAATAATTAATAAAATTTTAGTTGTTAAATTTTAAACAAATTATATTAACTTAAGTATAATTATCAGATTATATGTTTTTAATAACTTTAGAATTTTAATAATACCACTTATACTTTATACCTCTTATATTTTATAAAAAACATACAACATATATATTATTGTTATTTATTAATATTATTATCAATATATAGTAAATTAATGTATTTGCACAAAATTAAAAATAAAAAAAGGAAAACACGAGTTGTTATCGTGACATGTAAATTAATACACAAGATTTTACATATACGAACGACTTATTATATTACTTTTTATGAGCTTAAGTAATGATATCATAAATAAACAAAAATTAACTATCCATATTCAATAACGACTCATGTTATTTCTTTTTATAAGTTTAACATGCGCATAAGTTTACAAATTAAATATTACTTAAACTATTATTAACAGCAACATAAATTGCAATATGAAGGCACAACCTCACGGGTTACTTTGAGATGAAAATAAATAGACGAAATCATACATATAACGACACATAATGTCTTGAATATGGGATCAATAATTAACTTTAAACAAAATCAACATAAACATCATGCCACTTCAACAAAGTAAAATCATTTGTGTAACAAAAAATTATACAAAATATTAATCAATATTAACACATAATGAATTTATTTTTAACATCATACGTGCACATGTATTATAACTATATAAGTATTAAAAATTTAATATAACTTCATAGAAAAACCTTAAAACATTACAACATTATTGATTTATGAATTGTCAAAATATTTAACCTTAAAACAAAGTTATTAAAATATTATTACCCGTTATATTATATGCCAAAACCACACCATACACGGGTTGTAAAACTAGTTCCAAATAGTGATGTTGTAAACGACACAGCCAATTTCATTTTCAATACAAATAAGTATTTGCTTTGGGGTTTTGACAATGCCATTTCATTCATTATGTCTTGTTAGATATCAGAAACAGACCAACAACAATAATTCCCTACTTTTTACCCTTGAAAAGCCAAACTTATGCTACTTTTAACACTTCTTATACTCCATAACAACAATTACAGACCTGTTTTTAAACTTGTGGACAAACTTTTGGGTTTAGTCCAGTGTTTTTCTGCTTTCATAGTCATTGGCTATATAGACACACACAAAAACAGTGTTACGATAAACATTGTACGAGGCTAAAAGTCAAAGAAAGGGCTTGTAAACGCCTCGACCCACACCCCAGTGAGACGCTTGGGCACCCTTAGATTCCGGCTCCATAAAAGTAGTTAAACCATTAGATGAGTTGCCCTCTAAGACAGCAAAATGTCACATAAAAATATGCGACAACAATTTCGGATCTGATTCCATTTCCATGTTAACCCCAAATTCACCAAGAGGGATGGAGCATAAGAGATATTTGGTTTGAAAAGCAATGTTCCATTAGCTTGGTTGGTTATGAAGGGGCCAACATTAACATGTGAGCTCATCCATGGTCCCTTGCCTTAGAATCCCCATGTGCACCATAATTAATTCACTCACCAAATAACAACACACCCTTGTGAGATTTATCTCTCTATTTTGCTTGCAATTAAACCTGCATTACAGATATGCAAATTCCATTATTTCCCACATAATCAGATCTTATAACTATAATAAGATCTCATTTAATACCCCCCACCACCTTTGTCCTTGAGCTATCAGATGTAAATCTTGACACACACTATCATTTCAATACAGAATAACTATCGATGCAACATAATATCGCCTTTTTAGCTCCAAGATTCTATCTTTTACGATTTTCCTTATAAACGACAGAGACCCCCTTGGTGGGTCAGTAACCAAATCATCAGTTGACAAGAAACAACATGTAATGTGATCAATGACCCAATAATTATGTATATAAAAGCTACATTACACCAAAATTGCACGTTTAATAACGAAAATGAAAGCAGTTACAAAGATGATTATATAAAAACAGATATTCGACACATTCTTGTTGGACTTGCCAGATACACATTGAGAGACACTCGTAATAAATGAAAGGGGCCTTTTATGAAACACCAATGTCCACGTGACCCACGAGTGATTCCCACAAACTGTAGAGGCTACATAAAAGAACAAGAGATTAATTATGTAGGTTATCAATCAAAAATGATCTATGGAGAGTGGGTTGTTGATAACGATAAGAACAACAATGTGCGCGTGTTAATGTTCCATACTTCCATACTTTCCATATGCAGTAGGTTAAATGTCCAACTCCAGTTCAGTACCCAAGACAGTTTCAAATACACTTTTTTTGTAACAACCATAACTGTCAGTTTAGGTTTGTAAAAGACGCTAAACACCATTTTTGTATTTTCTGATGATTAAAAAGACACTAATCCTGATCCATTAAATAAAGAACAGGATACGCCGATTTCATGTTACACACTTAAATACTGACAAGCCCCAATATCTATAAATTGAAACGACTAGTATATAAGGCTTCTTCCAGGGTGGAAAAGGTACCAAAAGAGGGCCAGGTCTATAAAATGATTCTGGCATATAAATGGCACTATCAACCACAAATATATATAAATGGGTACATCCAGTGGCCGATCAAATTTTCATTTATATTCTGGATGTGATGTTCACTTCTGTAATCTGCTAATGCTCCGTAATTGTTTAGGAGTGAATGTTATACTGTTTTGACTTTTGAGGAAAGGATTCTTATTCCCTGAGCGAAACCACACAAGAGTCACAACTCACACGATTCACAAAGAGTTTATAACAAAGTAGCTTGACAACTCCAAGATTAAATGAATGTAAAAGAATTCTAGATGAGGATAGCCGAACCTAATATTTCACTAGCTGAAATAGCAAATGCATGTTACGTTTGTTAGTATTGATTAAAAGCGAAAAACGGGAGGGTCATGTGAGTTGGGGAACGGGTCAAAGGATTAAAGCCAAAATGGAAGGGTCGTGTGAGTTGGGTTGGGCTAACACTCTTGCTCACTTTATTATCTTCGTGTTTTTATATATAATTATAAGATTGATTATTACAAACACCATTCGTTTTTTTTATAAAAACTTGATAAATGACATAGCCTACTTTCAGCCAACCGGTCTGATCCGTTCTCCTTTTAATTAGGATTTTTAAGTTTACTCGTTTGACCTGTTAGCATTAGAATACAACCCAAATAAACCTTTTTATATAAACGGGTTGAAATTTCCAGCCATGGACTAATATAGTATTACTGGACCAAGCAGATTCAGGAACTAAATGGGCTGTGACCCTAACACACCAATTGGTCCATGTAAATGAGAATGAGAACATTAAGTCATTAAGATGTCATCTGAGAGAAACAGAAATGAGGCATTGCAAACAACTAAAATTATGATAAGTTTTGTTAACGTGCATTTTCACAGTGCTTGATCCTAATAATCAAATTTTCGCATGTTAATAACATACTTCTCCTAATGATTATTTTATAATTCAGGGGTTAATTAATAAACATCTTTTCTTGTCATTACTTTATTAATCCGCTACTAGCTGCAACAGTAATAATTATCCAAGAGATGAGAAAAATTACTTATCTGCAGTCTTGTCATTGTCATTGTCGTGGCGTCATCAGAGTCCAGAGCAGGAGTATAGTCTTCTTCTAGATCACACAAAGGGGTCTAAGGAGTAGACATAGAGAATGAAAAAGAGGTCAAAATGGTCATCTTAGTCATTTATGTATTACATCCTTGCAGCTTATTTCATGACAACTAATTATCTGATTCTATATACTTAACATCAAATGATCACACTTTCAGAATGCACATCCAAAATCCTAATAACAACAAAACAAAATCGCATATGAAAGACCGCTAGTGATAGCAAGCTGATATGACCTCTACTGTAGCTGCACAAACCGGCTGATTTCTACCCTGCTAACAGACTATACCACCTATTGTTTCTTAGAAGTAGAAAAAATGAATAAAGAATATATGATATCAATGGATAGTGACTCAATCTACAAAAAGTATTTCTCTTCTCGGTTTTATTTCTGCAGGGGGGTTCACCCAATAGATCTTATCGCTAACCTTGCCATCAAGAGTGCAGCTTTATCTAACTAATTTAGTGTAAACCAGCAAAGATTTTTTTTTATTTTTTTTTTGCCTCTATGAGACTATAACGTTGGTATAGTGGGTGTATCGTGATAAATTCATGGCTTCATGTTGCAACGTATACAGAAGCAGATATGTCAGCATAAACATGTCACCTGATCATAGAGGAAATATAAACTCGAGAAATAAAGAAAAATTATTGTTTTCCTCGTCACAAGCAATTATCATCAGAGTTGGAGAAGCATGGGTAAGAAATACTAGATCTTTTTTGCAAAGAGTTAATCAAATTTAACAAAGTATATATGTACATCTTTCATAGAACTGTAGCAATAATAAGTTCCTACTGCAGTGCTGCTAGAAAAACAAATATAAAATAAAATTTGCAGCAGCTTGCAGTCACAACAAAAGAATAACAGAAATCAGAGGTGGCAAGAAGTGCGGAGTTGGGTGGGTTGGGCAAAAGGTCATAACATTTTTAGGTCGAAACTGGTCATTTTTTGGTATGGCTGGGTTCAGGTTCTTCATCCCAAAAACACTTTTTGTCAATTTTTGTAAATGATCACAAAAACAATAGGAGGATTTATGCGTTAAAAATACGTTTGGTGCGACTTTCAACATGTTTGTCCAGTTTGGCTTATTTAACCCACTCGAGATTAAAAATATCTGAAATCCGTTTCATATGTAAATTGGTTGACATTACCACATCTGTCAGAAAGCTTCCGCAAGGTAACAGGGAGTTCTAGCTCTATTCACAAGGTACTCAGCCACTAGGCTTGGCTTGAATCAGAAGATCAGGCAAAAATGTTAGAAGTCACCAAGTCCTGGGAATTCACTGGCTTGGAGAATGTTACTGAATGCTGATAACTAGCTTAAATGAGCCTGAAAATTATCCGCGATGTTAAATGTTGAAATACACAAGTTGTTCAAAAAGTGAGTTGAATGAATTCTCTGAATTTATGTATTTGTCCATTTCAACTTTAACAAAAAATTGAATTGATAATATTATAAATGTAGTATTATATTTACAGTACAAAATAAAAAGTATTCGCTGATAAGATTATATTCATCTTATACTTTCCATTTAGGCTTTATTAGCCCTTTCAAATCTTAATGATAAAAGCATTCACACTACCATTACAAAATGAATTTGTGGATATGCACTAACATTACAATAAATAAATGGCTATTCACTATCACTACAAAGTTTATTTTACCAACTTTACACTACAAAAAGATACCAGGGTATGCAAGTGCATACCCACCGACATAAGTGAACTAGTTCTAGCTTCTAAAAAAGCATGTGAAAACGATCTATATCTCCATCTAGTTATTTACAGTTAATACGTAATATGTTCCTCGTTATGTGAAGGAATGGTACAATATAAAACAGTTACCCTTTACATGCTGTAGCACAAATTTTACACGCAAGGAGCTGATATATTGAAGTTTAAGGAAATCAAATAAGCATGAATGTAGAGAAGATAACTTTTAGCATGTCTATTAACCAAACGCTCACTAAAGCTGCAATGAACAAAAAATCACATACGAAAGCTACAAGACTATGAATTCTTTACTAAACTTCTAAAAACTCTGAACTAAGAGATTATATCCAAGGATTGAAGACTTGATGGCAAGGCAGATAAATAGAGATATAAAGGTGATCAAGTACAAGGCTAACATCACTTGATGCTTACGCGTTTTGCTAAGACTCATGAGTCATGACCCATCTAAGGGGGGTGTTTGGGTGTGCATTTAAAATTGATAATTTCGACTTCAATGATCAGAAACGGATAATCAGGTGCTTCAGCTAGTGCTCATCAGGTAATTTTACGTATATCACAATAATACGTTTTTCTACTTTCCTTGCAATCATCTTACATGTTTCTCAACCTTGACCCTAAATATTTAGAATATCCTTATGAAGCTCTCCACTTATCTCTTTACTCAGGCCTCGTAATATATACTCCGTATAAATAGCTGTTACAAGAGCTATGCCTAAAGATTGTATTCAAGATGAACAAACATAACTTCCTCAATCCTACATAAAAGTATTTATATAGCTTTTCATAAAGCACGGTTCTTTCTTGCATATGTTTACCAGCACATAGCTTTCACCTAGAAAGTTAGCATGGTAGAAGCTAACTGAAGATGAAACAAGTACGCTGTTCCTTACCCATATTGGGCGTACTCTTAGAGTGTAACGTTAGTATGTGGGCAAGTTTGACCCATTTATGTGAAAAGCCAACTTTCGGTTAAACTTTATTGCTAACAGGTCAAACAGAGTAAAATTAAAGGAACTCAGCTAAAACGAGAATGCGGATCGAAAAGTTAAAAGTTCTCCATTGCATAATTGAGTGTTACAATCTCCTGATTTTATACTGAAATAAATAAATCATTATTTTTATAACAGTTTTTGTAATTATATTATATAAATGTTTATCTTCAAAAACGAGGGAGAACAAAAAAAATAATCTCCTAAGTTGCTTCATTTACTCAAACAGTTTTTGACAGGCACAAAAGTTTTACTAGCACCTAATTTGAACTGTTTTATCTGATCCAATTTAGGGGAAGTTTGTACTTTTCAGGTTTTTTTTTCTCTGGGTAAAAGAGGGAGGTGCCTCCGCAAATTTATTAATGAATCAATGATTCAATGAATAAGAAAAAAAACAACTATACTCCGAGACATGCATCAAGAGTGTTGTCTAAACCAATACCCAATCTTATACCAAGAGATAACTAGCAGCTTAAGATGCACAGGCAAATCTCTGTCTTATTTAAATCGTGCAGCACCTCGCACTGCTGAGCATCCCTAATCTGACCAATTAGTTAGTTAATCCGAAGAACAATTGTAGGACAAAGTATCTAAAGCCTTGATCAAATATAATAATAAAGTAGCTAAAATGAACATAAAATATAAATATAAGATTAATTTAAGTGGTATCTTACTCATTGTGAAGATTCAGAATCCTATGAATGAGAATGGTTAAGATTATACGTTATAAATGACAAGGAGATGACCCGCAAAAAAGCCGTTCTTGCATACAAAGTTTTTAATCATCCAATCCTGATACAACTTAGTCTTATTTGTTCCCACCCTAAAAGAGGCGAGATCACCTTAAATGAATATTGACCTTACCCACTTCACAATGTCTTTTGGATTTTCATATCTCCATGCACCGGTAGGGGCATACATGGTGTTTGATTCACGAACTGTAAAATGAGATCCTTACTATTTATTGACATGAAGAATTGGAATCAGATGATCAGTTGACAGGAAAGTAGGCATAGTTACATACGACTTTACATTTATATAAGTGATTAGGCTTCTTACAACTGCTACTTTAACTTGATCCCAAGTAATCAAGAAATCAATATTGGAACCAATTTCGCCACACAAAACTGATGACGCACATCCAAACACCCCCATAGAAAGTTTGTCATTACAGAAGAGAAAAAGGAAGCAGTTTTAATCAGGTTGGTCAAACCCAGTTAGTTGAAACTATGGCTTGTACCTGCTTTGTAGTAGCAAAAACATTTTCCATAACGAAACCAAATGCAATTTACATCCTAAAACCAAAATGTGAAAAGAACGAATACGGTGAGCATTGGATATACAGAATTATTATCAAATAATTGCATTTTCAACTCACAGATAATGGGTTTGTAGTGCACTTTTATAACATAACAGCCTTTGATCAAGGGTGAGATAATCATAACTGAAGTAGCTGCAACAAACTGATTATGACTATAGACATATTTGGCCAAAATACGACTTCAAACAGATATCGAACAATAGCTCCCTCCAGCCCGTTTTGTAACAACTGATCATCCAAATGCAATTATTTCATATCACAAAATCACTTTTGAAACGGAATGCATTTTCACCCGTTGCATCTGTTTTTACTCACTGGAATAATAATCAATAATACGGTAATACCCAAAACCCCAAAAGCGATTATTGCAACTTCAATGTGAGAGATATCAAGTTCAAATCATGGATTAGTCGGCCAAAAGGGTTGGAGGACAGGACCGTGGTTACCCAAAAAAGTTATTACAACTTCAAGTAGCAATAACTAGATATACAACCATTCAAACTTAAAAAAACAAGTGTCAGTATAGCAAGTAATGCAGTATCTGATATAAGTATATAACCCAACAAAAAGAAACTAACTTAGATATAATCACTACAAAATGTTTTTCTGATTGAAAATAGCAGAAAGTGTTTTGATATAGGAACTATTTTAATTTTTTTTTCTTTATAAAATTAAGCAAAACAAATGGAGAAAAAAAACATGAAATAATAAGATTACCAGCAACAGAGGGTGTCAGTTCGTAACTCTAAAAGCCTCATTATTCAAACGTTAAATATTTAGAAGTTGGGTGAAGTTTTGGTCGTTTTATAGAATAATAGGTTTATGTCTATTTTTTGATGTAATAAAATATAAATAAAAATAAAAATAGAGAATGGAGACATATGTGTCGTGTCAACAAAACAAAACAAAACAGAAGAACATAAACATGTGGGGTTGAGAATGAGGTATGTGTAAGTATTTCCTGATAAACGTGCTTGACTCTGACTTGTCTTAATTTCAACAATCCTAAATCAAGCAAAATCTGGCCATATACACGCGAGGGCTGTCTTATTTTTCAAAGGTCATGTGGTTTACACACCACCCACACTACTTATTGGCAGGACAAGACAGTTTTCAGTGTTTTTTTGTTCTGTATATTTTGTTTTTTACTATTTCGACTTTATAGTTTCTGTTTCATATTTTTTTTCTGACAATTTTACTTATTTTATTAACAGAACAAAGACAGTTTTTATGGTTATTTGCTCTGTGTTTTTTGTGTTTTAATTCTTTTGACTTATCAAACTTTATAATTTATGTTACCTTTTTTTTTTGCAGTTTTATAATAAAAAGAGATTTATAAATAAATAAATAAAAAAAATTTTTTGGTGGTGTGTGGCAACCTGTTTTAGTGGTGTGCCAACCCAACATGCCATTTTTCAATGGAGTTGATTGACACAGTTAAATTTTTTATTTGCACACTCTAACGTATAATCTTTAAAAGCAGTGTATAAAAAAATATACAACTATTTAATGTACAATTTAAAATGTGCAAATAAAAAATAGAAACATGCAAATCATCTTCCTTTTTCAATGGGTGGTAATACCGTAATATCTCTTCCTCTTATCTTTTGTTACTCACTAAGATTTGCATTAACACAGTTAGTTATGGCTTTTTTTAAAGTATTTTATGTCTTTATTATTTTTTATTAATCAAACTTTATATTCTATTTTTGTATTTTTTTTGACAGTTTTAGATACTCTATTAACATATGAGGTGAGTTATTTTGCATAATATTTTCTCCCTGCATACCAAGGGACAAATCTTGACCATCCATTTCATTAGATTAAAAAGACATGATTTAAGATTAAAAAAA
>BQNB010027920.1:2310-57156 GCA_026074375.1 Tanacetum coccineum
GATCCCAAAGACTCAAGGGGAAATGTTCAGCCCGCTGATAAGGGATTGCCTTCCACGGTTTCTGATGAAGGTACGGTTAAAACCACGTCATGTCCTAAAGGGCTACAGGGGGACAAAGACTCGGAGGGATTTAAACCACCCACTGATATGGAACTATTAACTACTCCTGTTCCTGATCCCTCAGGGATTGATGCTAAGTACCAGGCTGACCAGACCCAGTCAGCTAGATTGAGGTATCGATCCCTAACCGAAAATGAAGGCAAGACTTCTTTTGAAGTAGAGCTGGATTCTAAAACCTTGCAACTTAAAACTTTTGCTGATGTCCAAGCCTTGCTACTATCTGATGATGAAACGGTTCAGGAAAGTGATAATAAAGAAGTGTTTACAACTAGAGAGGAAATGGATGAAGACATCCCACCCACTGATGAAGAAGCCCAGTCTCTACCACCAAACACAGACAAGCCTGAATCATCTCATGCTTAAAATATTGATGAATCATATTCTGACTCCTCCAATCCTGATACTCTCAAGAAATATGATACGGAGTAACATCTTGCCACTAACTGAAAGGCAACTAGTGAAGTATCTCAGGAAAGTCTCTCATGTACTCTTCACCAAGCTTATTGAAGACTCTTGGGATAAACATGAGGAAGTTGTTGCATCTTATGCTGACTTAAAATGGAGTCTTGAAGACTTCATTCATACAAGCTTCACCAAATACAACAACAATGATGCTGCTCTCAGAAACTTCTAACGTCTTCTTGATCTCTTTAAGACTGATCATAATGTAAGTATGAGAAGAATCCTTGAAAATCTTAAGGAAGTTAAGAATGCTGTTAAAGAAGATCCTACACTTAACAAGAAAGTGCTTGAAACCACTGAGGCCTGCACAAAGAATTCTATAAATCTTACTGAACTGCTCACTCTTGTCAAAAGCTTTGACTTCCAAGGCTTGAAATCTTCAATTGAATCGCTTCAGGTTACTGCTCTTAGTCAGGATCAACACTTATCTTCATGGGCTAAGTCATCAACTTCTATGGCTTGGAATCTTGGTCCTAGAATGACAGTTATTGAAAGTTCTCAGGCTGAAATCAGATCTGAAATCTCTTCTCTCAGGCAAGACACTTCATATATAAAATCAATGATGACAGATATCTACAATGCCTTCAAAGGCCAGCCTTTTTCTACTCCCTCAGGCAGTGTTCCTGCAACACTTGATATCACTATAGCTTCAACAAGTGTTGAGGGGGAGAATGTTGCTAACACTGCTGATAAAGAACATCTTTCTCACACTGAAGGGGAGCATGTTTCTATAGAGGATGATACTAAGAAAGCTACGTCTGACAAAGCTGAGGAAGAACCAACAAGAGCAGTTCCAATATCAACTGTTAGACCAATCACAAGACCCAATCCTGAAGTTGCATTGATTGAATCCTCATCAAGACCTCCACTTACTGATCCCATCCTTGAAATCCCTGTCCCTCAACAAACTACTCCAGTCACTTAAAGAGAATGAAAGGGTATTGCTACTGATGAACAACTAGAATCTACCATAAAGAAGCTTGCCCCTGCATCAAAAATTATTCGAGAGGACTCTGATGAACCTATCGGGGTTCCTTATATGATTAATGGAAAAATGCATTATCTCACCAATGATGAAATCAATGCTCACATGGAGAAAGAGGATAAGATCAAGAAGGCTATTGAAGAAGCCAAGATGTTTGAAAAGTCCAAGACTGAAGTGATTAAAATTGTTTAGGAAGAGGCTGAGAAGATTGGACTTGACCCTAAGACAATTATCAATGCATAAGCAGGTGAGAAGTTCAAGAAAGCTCAGGATGATGAACATCAAGTCCTCAAGAGAGAGCATTCACAAAAGGTCAAGAGACTGATGGAGCTTAATAAGAAAATAGCTGAGCAGTACATATGGACTATCTTTAACATACTCAAGCCAGAGCCTATCACAGATGTCAGAATTCATCCAAACTCTAAACCAGCAGTACTCACAGTCTTCAAAAACAATGACAAGAGAAACTTTCAGGTTTATATCCCATTCAAGTTCTCTGATTTTGGAGTCACTGAGTTGGATGAATTGGGTCTAATCATCCAGAAGAAAAAGAACACAATTGTCAAATACCTGATGATATCCTTGGGAAAGAGGTATGAAAGACTAAAGAAGATACCTGGTAAGCTTGGAATTCAGTCATCTCTTCCTGCTCCTATCCTTGAAAAAGCTCCATCCCAATCCTCAGGAAGAAAGAGGAAGCACATGGAATTGGAACCTGAAATCAAAGTGCCTGGGTTGGAGTGTAATAGAAGTCTCCCTGAAGGTGTCCCTTTTGTGAATAATATGGTCATTGAAGAACCTGAGTATGGGATATTCTTCACTGATATGTTTGGTGATCAAGCCTTCCAAAGATGGAATGATATTCACAAGGTTGGAGTAGATTCTCTGGTATCATACTCAGTGATAGCCTCAATTATCAAGACTCTAGAAAATGCCAGATTCTGCCTAAAGCTGAAGAAGTTGATTGCAGAACACCCTGATCAAGAGAAGCTCCAGTCTAAGAAAGTAAAGTTGGAATCAGTTATATACAAGTTAGACTAAGTACTTATGTAATATTTTGTTTATATTTTGTAATAGATTGGTCGGAAATGTAATCCTCGATCAATGAAGTACTTTTAAGTTACAAGTATGATTTAATCGTAGGCGGGTAGCCTGCCCTGAGCCCGGCTTTGCTGAACCAACAAGAAATCCAGTCAGACTAAAGCAAGAACTCCCTTCGGCGTCAGGCTTATTGCTACAGTTATAGCTATATTCTTAAACTCAAAACTGGAAATAGCGTAGATGATATTCGAAATCACCGATTGTGTGATCTTAAAGCGACCTCGGATATTAATGAAATCTATAGAAGAATTATCTATCGGAATAATACTCTTACAGATCTATTAACAACAAGTATAGCTACGCCAGAAGAATTAATAATATCTCAGGAAAAATTCCATTGATAAGGCATTAAGGTATTCTTTCTTGAGGTTTTCTCCTTTTCATGTATAGATAGATCGTTTATTCCAAAACCCAATAAACCTGGGAAGCTACGCCGTCTTACTCAACCACATAAAAACGACAGTGATGGACATTTTGTCTGGGCTTTTAGTTTCATGTTTTTATTCAGTGGACGTGGTTATATTTACTTGCTTTCTAGACTCAGTGTGAGAAGAAGCTGTAGTTACTCACTTACACTAAAAAACACTTAGGATATATTTATATCCAAATAGAGGGAGATTTTTGGGCCAATTCAGTGCCTAATGATCTTTCACTTAGAATTTGAATACAAAATAACCTAAGTGTTAATATCCTTTAAACATTTCAAGGTCACTGAGTAAACAGTCACTCAGTGAGTTGCCTTCAAGATGCTCAGCCTGAGTCTATAAGAAAGACTCTAGCATTCAGTGAGATGGTTCTTAGTGAATGAAGCATGAGCCAAAGAAGAAAGTGATGGGTTCAGTGAGTTGTGGCAATAGACTCACTGAACCCCATACGATCTCTAACAACTAGAAGACCCTAAAGACGAAAGACTGAAGAATATACGGGATAGTTTGAAATAGATAAATCCGAGCTCTTATATGCCTGAAGTCAACTATCCTGAATAGGATATGAAGGCAATGTCAGCACTAACCTTAGAAAGTGTGTT
This sequence comes from Tanacetum coccineum, assembly GCA_026074375.1. Taxonomy (NCBI): domain Eukaryota; kingdom Viridiplantae; phylum Streptophyta; class Magnoliopsida; order Asterales; family Asteraceae; genus Tanacetum; species Tanacetum coccineum. Next base: position 6,006 of record BQNB010027920.1, read on the forward strand.
TGTCCCATACTTAGAATAGAATTGTAATAGAGACAAAGGTGTACAATAAGTACTAGCCTATCAGCATTGGTGTCACACCCCGACAGAGGCGGAAATACAAGGCGTGACGGAAGGATTGGTCGTCATAACACAAGGTAAAACAATATAGAGAAAAGCTAAATTTTACATTACCGAACAATGTCACAACATCCTTCGATGACAAGCAATACTTGTGTCGTGAAATATTGGATCACAACACATTATGACTACAAATCCGCCCAACAAAGGGGTTACAAGAATCTAAGAATAATCCAAACATGACAGAAATAAAATCAACGAACAAGGTCTTCCAACAAGATCCCCATGGGATTCTCCTTAAGATAACTAGGGCATCCTATCCAAGATTTCACTGCTCAATCTTAGCACCTGAAAATGATACTCGAAAAGGTCAACAAAAATGTTGGTGAGCTCGTAGGTTTGATTACAACCCAAAAGTTGTGCCAATAGTTTAAGTAGTGGACAATTGTGCAATATGACGGTGAATATAAGCAATAGATTAGATACCAACCACACAGATACCAATGCTCTTAAACATTAAGTTCTACATTACTCGCACCTAAAGCCTACCAGTTGGAGCTATAAATAGGGCGGAAGTTCCATAAGTTCACAACTGCACAAGATCACTCCTAACTACTTAATCCATAAACAAGTTCACCATATCTCATGTAATCCACATAACAGTCATAGGCACATAGCATTGTCCAAGAAAAGATAAAAGTTTCGCACAGTACGAAAAAAAGTTCAAAAGATAACTTTGAGTATCATTTTCCCCCAACGGAAAAGATTTAAAAAGTGGGGCTACGAGAACTCACCTCAAGCAAAGGTGATAAATAGCAATATCAAGATCAAGCAAGCAAATGCAACGACGTCCGAATACGACCTAGTCCAGTTAATGTTCAATTTAGATATACGATTCCCCAAAGGTATGTTTTCAAGATCGATGCATAGAGGTCAGATGCGCGTTGTACGGTTACTCTTACATTATTAGTGGTGTGATGGTTGACGACTTAGTTTCAAAGATAACATGTTCTCGTTCATTTCTTAGTATAATATACTTTGACAAGTCCATTCGGTAAGCTTAGGTTCCTTAGTTAATTGTATAAATTACACAAAAATGACATGTTTATTTTATATAAATGACTCAAAGAAGTTTCAAAACTAATTATTAAAATTGTACTTTTCGTCATTTAGTCGACTTATTAAAATAATAATATTTTATTATTTTGTTGAAAAAGCAAGTTTTGTATAAAAACTAAGTATATAAATTTTACGAAATTTCGGCATGACCCGTACGTTTATACGACATTTTCCAAGGTTTTAACCTTAACTTTTAACACTTTTCCACAATTTCACCATTTTCCGACAATATACCAAAATCTATAACTCATTACGTTTATGTAAGTGTATTTCCCAAAACGACTCTCAATATCATTCCTAAATATGTTTCACTTTCCAAGAGCTCGTTAAAACTCGTAAAATGGCTAGTTAACTTTTATTGGGCCTTAAGGCCCAATAGTGGTCCATTAAGTTATCTATGTATACAAAATACGATTTAGGCCCAACACTAAAACCCATTAGTAAAAAAAAGCCAAAAACTAGAGGTGGCAATCTTGACCCAAATATAAAAAAATGGGTTTAATTGGGTCATTTTTTTAAATATTTGGGTCATTTGGGTCTTTAAGTTAAATGAAGTTTGGGTCCAATGGGCTTTTAAACATACTTTTAAATTAAATAAATGGGTCCAATGGGTCATAGGAATGGGTCGAATGGGTCGACCTAGTTAAACTTTAACCTAATTAGTTATAACTTCTTAAAAAGTGATATACTCTAATCATAACTTTTTTTTACGTTTATACGTTTTTGACTTTTCATCTTGTTTTTTAGTTTTCCGTCATATTTCTTACGTTCGTCCGTTTTTCTACGTTTTGTCAGATTTCTACGTTATCGTCAGATTTTCTTACGTTTTCGTCGTTTTTTACTTTCTCGTCCGGATATCTTACGATTTCGTCCGTTCTTTTACTTTTCGACATATTTCTTACGTTTTTCGCCCCCTTTTTTTATACGTTTTCGTCGGGGGGGGGGGGTGGCGATTACTTTACGTTTCGTCTGTTTGTTTACGTTTTCGTCCGATAACGACGTTTCGTCAGTTTTTTTACGTTTTCGTCCGATTTCTTACGTTTTCGTCTTTTTTTTTACGTTTTCGTCTGTTTTTTTACGTTTTCGTCTGATTTCTTACGTTTTCGCCCGATTTCTTACTTTTTCGCCCGTTTTTTTTACGTTTTTGTCAGATTTCTTACGTTTTCGTCTGTTTTTTTTACGTTTTCGTCCGATTTATTACGTTTTCGTCTCATTTTTTCGTTTTCGTCTCATTTCTTACGTTTTCGTCCGATTTCTTACGATTTCGTCCCTTTTTTTACGTTTTCGTCGTATTTCTTACGTTTTCGCCCCCTTTTTTACGTTTTCGTCCGGTTACTTACGTTTTCGTCTGTTTGTTTACGTTTTCGTCCGATTTCTTACGTTTTCGTCTGTTTTTTTACGTTTTCGTTAAGGATGTGAGTCCGTAAATGGATAAAGGGGTTTGGTTGAAGTGTGTTTGTTCTTTTTTTTTACGTTTCCTTCAATATCTTACGTTTTGTCTGTTTTTTTTTACGTTCGTCTGATTTCTTCATACGTTTTCGCCCGAATTCTTACTTTTCGCCCGTTTTTTTTAACTTTTTGTCAGATTTCCTTACGTTTTCCGTCGTTTTTTTTACAGTTTCCCGTCCTGATTTATTACGTTTCCGTCTAATTTTTTTCGTTTCGTCCCTTGATTTCTTTACGTTTTCGTCCGATAATTTTGCTTACGGTGTTATCATCCGATTTGTTCCGTTTTTCGTCCGATTTCTTACGTTTTTTCGTCGATTTTGTAATGTTTTCGTCCATTTTCTTACAGACGAAAACGTAAGAAATCGGACGAAAACGTAAAAAATGGACGAAAACGTAAGAAAACGGACGAAAACGTAACAAAACGGAAGAAAACGTAAGAAAATGGTCAAAAACGTAAAAAACCATATGCAAACGTAAAAAAACTGACGAAGACGTAAGAAATCGGACGAAAACGTAAGAAATCAGACAAAAACGTAAAAAAGCGGACGAAAACGTAAAAAATGGACGAAAACGTAAGAAAACGGAAGAAAACGTAAGAAAATGGTCAAAAACGTAAAAAACCATATGCAAACGTAAAAAAACTGACGAAGACGTAAGAAATCGGACGAAAACGTAAGAAATCGGACAAAAACGTAAAAAAACGGACGAAAACGTAAGAAATCGGACGAAAACGTAAAAAAATGGACGAAAACGTAAAAAATAGACGAAAACGTAAAAAACGAACGAAAACGTAAAAAATACGGACGAAAACGTTAAAAAACGGTCGAAAACGTAAAAACCGTATGAAAACGTAAAAAAACGGTCGAAAACGTAAAAACCGTATGAAAACGTAAAAAAACGGACGAAAACGTAAAAAATCGGTCGAAAACGTAAAAAACGTAAAAAAACTGACGAAAACGTAAAAAAAGGTAAAAAACGGACGAAGATGTAAGAAATCGGACGAAAACGTAAGAAATTTGACGAAAACGTAAGAAATTTGACGAAAACGTAAAAAACGGATGAAAACGTAAAAAAAGGGCCGAAAACGTAAAAAGACGAACGAAAACGTAAAAAAACGGACGACAACGTAAAAAAGCCGACGAAAACGTATAAAGCGTTCAGAAATGTATGAAAACACCATAATTTAGTAGGTCGACCCAACCCAAACCGTTTGACCCATGACCCGTTAGACCCATTTTTAAAACATGACCTGTTTGACCCATTGACCCATTGGACCCATAACCCATTTGACCCATGACCCAAACCAACCCAACCCAACCCATTTGCCACCTCTACCCAAAACAAAGATTATCAAAATAAGTCGAACCACAATAAGCCAATCAATAAGTCGTGGCTTATTGGGCTTATTGGGTCGCGGCTATCATAAGCCCAAAACAAGTCCGATAAGCTTTTAAATAAGCTAATAAGCCACAATCCAACCCAATACCCAAAATAAGCCATCAATTAAGTTTACAAAAATAAGATAAACTATAGGTAAATGACCAAAACCACGTTCCCTATAAAACCCTTTTTAGCCGAACCTTATAGGCACCACAATAAGCCGAAAATGCTTATTTTTAAGCTAAACTAAAAATAAGCTACATAGTATTTAAGTATTTTTCAACCATCACAACCACGACATGAAAATGATAAACCCTTATTTTCCTTATTCCTAGTTTGAACCCAAACGCACCCTTAAATAGTTTTTTGTAAATTTTTTGTGTTTGATTTTTAACAAACGCACCGTACAACTAGCTTCTATGCATCATAACTAGCTTAAAAGTACAAGTTATATTAGAATTAGAGAACTTACAAGAAAAGGGTTTCAAAAGTGAGTTTAGACACGATCCGACAACCCGAACGTTGTTTAGATGATAACCCGAACACTAGAATCAACCCAAAACTTTTATGTCTTCATAATCTTAATCAAGTTTTCAAAAAGTTAAGAGTGTGTGTGTGTGTGTGTGTGTGTTTAAGGTGGGACGAGCACAAAAGAGGAAGAAAGACAAGAGAAATATTTTTGAGATGGTGGAAATGAGGTGCATAAATGTGGAAATGGATCATGGGAATAATATAGTACTAAGCACTAACAAACTTTGTCCCTCTTGTCCCATTTCTTTTGTGTCCGACCGGACCTAGCTCAAAAGGGGCTCGGGATTGCTTATTTTTATGTCGGGTTTGCTTAAGACTCAAGTTTCGCTAAATTAAAACGTTATCCGAAGTTACTTAGTATTTTTATTCAACTTAAAAATACTTTTCCAAGAATCTAGATTATGCACACGACATATTTCATGGTTATAATATCTAAATTTAACTTGAATATTAAGATAACTCAAGTTATACATGGAACAACCACTCAGATCATGATCACATAGATAAAAATCCACTAAAAGGATTAAATTAAGCATAATAAAGCTAAGATAATCAAGATAACTATTCATTCAATATTGACAACACAGCAATTTGTTCTAACAAAACTGACAATAGTCAAATAGTCAAAGGACTAAATTAGAACATTCAGATCTCAGAAAAGGGTAAGGGTTACAATTGGGACATGTTGGGATCAAAAGACTTCATAGACTTTCTACTGCTCAGTTATAGATTAGTACTGTCATGATAACTTAATACTGTTCAGTGGTTATAATGTAAATTATACTAAATAGTTATTACTGGTAGTATAATGTTACTGCTGTTAGTTACTACTGTTAGTAGATGTTAAGACTACTTAAAAGTTGAAGACTGGAGATATGCTAAGTAATTAATATTGCTAGTACAAATGTTACTACTGCCAGTGTAACTTAGTGCTGTTAAGTATAACTTAGTACTGCTAAAGTAATGTTACAACTGTTAGCATAAAGTTAGTACTGCTAGTACTTACTATAACACCCCGTGTTTTAGGGTTATTGACGTCGTCAATAAATCTTCTATTTACTTTTGGTGTTGTACGCGTTTGCTTTTAATTTCATGTATTAAGTAAAATCGCGTAAGCTAAAAATGACCGTTCAATGTAAACGGGCATCAAGCAATTAAACATTTACATAAATCAAGTATTAAATAATTATTTTGAGAATAATTATGGCCTTTGTTCATTTATTTTTATTGGTTACGTAAATTTGTTACGTTTCGCGATAAAGTACGTTTAGGCATACCCGAAAAAGTAAAACAAAAAAAAAAAAAAAATAACAAAACAAAAAAGAAAAAAAAAAAAAAAAAAAAACAAAAAAAAAAAGAAAAAAAAAAAAAAAAAAAAAATAAAAAAAAAAAAAAAAAAAAAAAAAGAACCCATTTAATTAATCACGCTTTCAACAAATGACCATTTTTATTTCCAATGATCAAAGTTTATAAAACTTTAACCATATGCATAGATATATACACATCCCATAAATATAGAAAGCAAGCAAGACTTATTCAATATTACAAGTATACCTTCTAAATTGAAACTACAACTTACATATTAACTTATACTTTCAAATGCCAAAAGTAATACTTCCATTTATGCAAAAACTAACATGAAACAGCTATAATTGTAATTAGTGTTCTTCCCAAATTACACCTTCCACATCCATGGGATGATACTCTACATTAGATACACGGATTTAGAGAGTTAGATACAAGAAATATCATGAAAATCATGCAACTTGCATTGTACTACACCAACTAATAAAACCATGAGACAATTTCAAGAGAACACCATACCTAGACCATAAGGACTTCCCTATTTTGCTCATCTTGTATCATGACTCATATGTACACCTTTTTGACTAACTTATATCATATATACTAGCAATATTTGAGATAAAAACACATAAGTCTTTCCAATTACCAAAAACAAACTCACTTCTCTCTTTCTCTCCTTATTTACCCACGACAAGAAATCAACCACCCAAACCATTCATACAAATTTATTCTAAAATAATTACAAACACTCACACATCATTCCTAAGATATACTAAGGTGTTTGCAAGCCTTGGTTAACCATTTACAAGTATTTATCAAAGAAAGGAAGCTAGGGTTTTCAATTGGAAAGCTAGGGTTTCTTGGTTATAAGCTTGGGTTTTAAAGTCTAAACAAGGGTTTAGCACTTATTTCTCATCATCATTATCCATCACACTAAGGTTATCTAAAGCCCTTAACTTTTCCTTTTCATGGTTATATGTATATATGATGTTTATGTAGTGAAATCACCCTTAGAGTACTTTTTAACATGTAAAATGTATATTTACTTATGTTTATAAATTTGTACACTTATACACATGTTATATGGATGATATTATGAGGTTATAAATGGATACATAAGTATTTTACAATCTTGATTAAGCCTAAAAAGTGTTAATGCAAGATTAGGGTTTTTAAATGATTTACTTAAAAGGTTACAAGTAAGAGTGTATAAATAACTTTGTAAACCTGTTAATCTTGTTACCATGGACTTGTGAGGACAATGGATGGACTAATGGACTTTATTATATGTAACACATATAATATATATGGTATAAAAGACTTGTAGTAAGTTTCAAGATTAGAAAGTACATAAAATAAGCTTTATATAAAAGTATACATATTAATATTAAAAGGGCTATTTGGATTTCGAATTTAAATCAGTAGGTTTGACCTTTTATAAAAATAATACGTCTCATGACGATTCCAAAAAGGTAAGAAACTCGAAAACCAGATTAATAACGAGAAAGATACGATAAAAATACGATTTACGTTAATACCGGTTTTATAAAATAAACTTTATAAAATCAAGTTATAAAATACTTATAAAACAGAATGTTTAGTATTTTTCACATATTGTACACATTTTTAGGATTTCAAAATGATAAGAATCGTAATTTTTCAATTAATAACGAAGAAGTTATTAATTACGCGAGTTACGACAATAAATACTTTTATAAAACTATTTTTATAAAAGTTACTATTCGTGACAGAAACTTTTATTTTTTTAAACCTCATAAATCAATAGAACTTTCAATTACGAGGACGTGCTCGAAAGAATCGTTAAAACGGAGCTATAACGAAGAAAATACGACATTTACGGGTTTTACGATAACAAAAACAATATAAATACATTTAGGATCTGGTATGAACAGTAAAAGTTATTGTTCACCAGTGGGTCCAAATTATGAAAATATCAAGTTATGATAACTCGTCCTAATATGAAAGCGTGGGCATAAGAAACGTCAAACTCAGGCTTAAAACGAGAAAGTTATGCCAGTCTTACTAAAACGATAATTATAAACGTTTTTACTTATTAAACACAATTTTACCAAAACAATTAGATGGTGATGTAGCTATGTAGACTTGTATATGGTAGATGTTAATCATCATGCTTAGTACTTATACGACCTATGTTAATTTAGGTTCTTAAAAGAGAAGTAGGTTGCAAAAACTATGAAATAAGTGTGCTTATAACTGAATTTGATAAAGTTAAGCAAGAAAAAGAAGGCATTGATTTTAAAATTGCAAAATTTAATAATGCCTCAAAGAGCCTGGACAAGTTGTTAGAGAGTCAGATAACTAACAAAAGTAAGAAAGGTTTAGGGTATCATGTTGTAGCTCCACCTCACCTCTTAACCCTAAATGCACCTACAAAACTTGACTTGTCTTATTCAGGTCTTGATGAATTCAAAGAACCTGAATTTAATGGGCATGATCCTAGGGATACTGTGTTGAAGTCTACCATTGAGTGTGACAAAGAGTCAGATAATTCTAAGGAGAATACTGATGACTCTTTGGAAAAAGATCAAATGTCTGATAATGAGAATAGATTTGTTGAGTCCTCACCTAATGTTGTTAAAGAAACTGTTTTTCATACTGCTAAAAAGGTAGAATTTGTCAAACCAAGGAATAATGAAAAACCAGTTAAAAAGACAGTTAGGTATGCTGAGATGTATAGATCAAAAACTCCTAGAGGGAATCAGAGAAATTGGAATGGTCAGAAGTCCAACCATCTAGGAAGTGAGTTTGTTATGTATAACAAAGCTTGTTTTACTTGTGGAAGTTTTTCTCATATCAAGAGAAATTGTCCTCACTGTCAAAGGAAAAGGATGGTGACTGGGAACAATTACAATAGGGTAGATTATGACTATTATGCCAAAACCTCACCTACCTCTTCCTATAAGAATATGACTCCAAGAGTAGTCTTGCTGAAATCAGGCCTAAAATTACTTTGTACTGTTAGGTCTGTTAGTACTGCTCACCCCAAACCAACAGTTAATCGTGCTAAATCAATGTCATAGTTTTCTAAACAAGCACAATCAACTGTTCAGAGGCCCTTTTATAAGAAACCAACATTACCTAACAGGTACTTTAATCAAAGAGTTAATATTGTTAGGCCTAGTGTAACACCCCCAAAATGGGTCGCAGCGGAATATGGATCCGGGGCATGTTACTTTGAGATCAACAACACAAGATATATTTTCATCATTCTTGAAGATCTATTACAAGTACACAACCAAACGCCTCACGAAATAAGAAGATGAAAACACTCAAATCACTCAACTAATCTCGGTAAGGAGTAACAAGTTTATAAAGGTAAAATGAGTTTTTATTATAAGGCTTAGGGTTGATCATTCTACAATCTTTCACCAAAAGTACCACACCAACAAGGCAGCTGAAGCACACATACATGGCCGTAACGACGGAATAGACATGTGTGTTCGATCACATCCTCATTCGAGTTTAACCAAGGGTTAGGATGAAGAATGATATAGGGTAGGGATCTTCTAACTTTCACCAATAATAATAAACCAACAAGGCAGCTGAGACATGCATACATGGCCGTAATGACAAAATAGACATGCATGCTCGATCATATCCTCATTCGCATAAAACCCATAGTTAATGATTAGGAAATGGAATTAAATTGTTGTTAAACAAAAATTACGAAGCAAATAGACTAGGTCCAAGATATAAGTTGCTAGACACTTTTTCCCGACCGTTACCATGATAAAGACACAACTATTTACAAACGTCTTGATCATAGATCAAAAACAACAACCTGAGTTGGCGTTCCCGTAACGATCAACTTCCCAATCATCACATACTTTACATACTTTTACAAGACAAGTGGCAATATCTACCACTTTATACAATACTCTACATTGTTGACTTATAGATGTATCAACGAATAAACGATCCTTCATATAATTCCTTTAGTCTAAGCTCTTGCGAAACGATTATCTTTAAACTTTCCTCATCTTTTTGTGATTTTCTAATTTTTTTTTCGTTTTTTAACATATACTAACTACAAAACTCGGTGTAATTTCACCATCTTCACGATCATAATAACTCTGGATAATTCCTTCGATAATTCTTCATTCTTCGAATGTACCAATAATTATATTGGTAGTAAAAATACATGAGTTTTGATTGTTTTATACATTCCCATTTACAATGTGCAAATTTCTTTCCAACCGTACCAAAGATAGAAAATTAACACAATACTCGGAAAATACATCCTTTACACTTTAAGCAACTAGCAACTGATAAATGGACTTAATCTAACATGGTAGGCTAAGGTGTAACAAAACAAACAGTTGGTGTAATTCCTAAAGGATTGGCTCTATTGGTTTTTCTAGGGGTATCTTACTCTTAAGATGAGAGTAAACAAAGGGTTAATACGGGGATTTAACTAACCAGTGTTGTTAGTTAATAAACAACATGTAAAGGCTTTTTGGGTGTCATCTTAGAATTCACCAATTTAAACAAGTTACTTCATCTAAATCCATAGTACTCATTATTGTGGTCTCGAATAGATATACCAAGCCAAGTTCTAAAGTCTACAACATCACCGGCACACTTATATTTTGTGGAATTTTGGTAAACATTTAAAAACGGATAAGGTTAAATCCTCACAATATCTAATAAGGGTTATTATGTGCGGGTTATGCATCAAGTAATTTCATAAAAGTATGCTTGGAATTTTTTAAAATTTGAGCATAATTTAAGCATTTTATGTGAAAAAAATAGGACAAGTATGCATTCTAATTCCCATCCCCCCACTTAAATTATATGACGTCCTCGTTGTATAGATAAAACATTAAAAATGGGAATTAAAAGAATTAAAATGAGAAACTCCCTTGATATTTTGCTCAATAGATTCTCTAAGTTGAGTTTGTGAGCAAGGATGCGTGTTGAACAGCCGTCTTGAAGTTTCAAGACTCCAACACTTCTAGATTTCCAGATTGTAGATACTTCACCAACATCGTCGATTTCTTTTCAGCGAGGTCCTTTGAAAAATATAGGAAAAACATGCAAAATCCTATCTCGAGTATCTACGGTTAATTTAAATACGCTAAATAAACTGTACATGAGACCAATACGCCGTATCCATAAATTGGAATACGCCATATTGAGAAACCTATAAAAAGTATCTAAATACGGGTTAGTTTGTTGAATACGCCGTATCATGCGCATGAATACGCCGTATTAACAGAACTGACAATAACGTTTAAAGTGCATAAAAATAAAGGACTGATAACGTCCAGACATTCAATACGTCATATGGTATGGAGCGGATAGGCCATATTGATGTCTTGGAAGACAGACTTAATAAAAATAAATAACAATCTGAGATGTCTCCCGGGAAGCACTTTTGTTTCAGCTAGTCTTTAAGTTAGACTTTTTCCTTCCATCACCCGCCTCTTGTTACCATCCATCCTTCATCCATTATGCGAAAGATTTCTTGGTATGCTCTGCATGCATCTTTGCTTGTACTCGTCAAATCTTCGTATTCATCTTCTTTAACAGCAACATACTATTCGTCTTGTCCGAATGAATACTTGATCATCTCGAATCTTCTTATAGTGCAAACCGGCAACTCATGAGTTTCATTAGCATAAAAATCATATCTTTCATCATCTTCATGTTCCTTCTCATATTCCCATTCATTACGATCACCGTTGGTAATTTTAAAGTCGTACTAACTTTTCCAACCTTCAACATTAGATTTAACATCTTCATTGATTAATCCTTCCATGATAGCCTTATTTCTTAAAGCTTCTTCTTTCAGTTCGCTATCCTTCAAAGCATCGTACCATTTTAAATCTTGGTAACACAGTGTGTTTCCTAATATGTAAGCTCTTGGTAAGTTTCCTCCATTACAATATTCATCTTCTTTCCAGCTACAGGTAGGCCACTCCGAATACTCACTTTTATAATTAAATGGCTTACAATGATGTTTAACTGGAGTTGGTTCTTTCCATACTCCATTATCTGTCCATGGCTTTTCGTGTACCCATGGCACGTTTTTGTTCCATTCATAAATCCAAACATCCTTGTATTCGTCACAAGTCTTGAATCCCACAATATCATTAGTAAGGACATACGGATCTATCTTGAGTAGGTGATTGAACTCTTTGAATTTTTCGCACAACGGTGTTTCATAATCGAACAAGTTTGTTTCAATCCTAAAAATTTCACCGATTTCTTGTTCATCGTCCCGATTAGTTTCTTTAAGATCGAAAGTCTTTTCATTTATTGGCTCAAATTCATCGCTTCCCAATTTCCAGTAATCCCACAACGCTCCTTTAGTGAATATATCCATCGTCATATAGTTCATAAACTTTGAGGCCAACTAATTTTCGAACACCGGATTAGTAGGGTCCTACTTAATCATGGTGGTTGTAATACTGCTAGTGCAAGAAGGCGGGTAGTATTTTCTAAAAAAATTAGCAGTTAAATCAACCCAACTATTAATTGATCCTTTAATCTCATCAAACCATCTCTATGCATCTCCAACCAATAAGATTAGGACACTCTAAGTTTATCCTGATTTACATTCAGTAAATCAATTGTGTCAACAATTCTCAGGAAGTATTCGATATGCTCGACCGCGTCTTCCCCATTAGTACCACTAAAGGCATTTTTGTGCAAATCATCAAGGAATTTTCCTTTCAGCTCATAAGCATTCTTTCCATTCACCTTAATACTTGTAATTCTTGAATAATAATTTGCTTGGTCATTAGCTACGAATTCTTTCGTAGTTGATTTCTTTTCTTTATTTGCCACTCTTCAATCGACTAGCTCTGATAAGTACGATCTGTTACAAAGGTAAAAATATCAGCAGGATTTGCTCTAAAGATAGATAGAAAAATTAAGCACGAAAATCAAATATGTAATCTCATATTCTGATTCTGTATCAGATGATCGATACGCCGTATTCATTGGATCTGAATACGCCGTATTAATCTTTTGAACGAATACGCTGTATTGGATAGAAAGTTGGATACGCCGTATCTAATGGAAGTGGATACGCCGTATCGGTTTATTGACCAGAACATTGTATTATGAAAAACAATTAAACACGCAAACAATTAAACAATTAAACACACGAATCTACAAGCAAATATACAGAATTATACACTAATCTAAATTACACTAATCCTAAGGGTTAGATCTAATCTAATGTTAAAAACCAAAATATCAAATAAAAATCAAGAATAAATTTTCACTCCCCGGCAGTGGCGCCAAAAACTTGATGTGTCATTGTGTGGTGTTAATTTTATGATTTCAAGTTTTAAATTTATATTTTGCCGACTTAACCAAAAACAACACTTTAACGGGCAGTGTACCCGAGTTTCATGGTAAGTAGTGTCAATCCACTAAGTGCGAGAAAACCTTTTAATTTATTATATTCTTGGTTTGTCAAAACTAAGTTAATTCTATACTATGTTAAACCAATGCTATACATATGTTAATCCTATATCTACCGGTTAAGGGGGGTTTCAGCCATGAGAGGAACGGCACGGGTTTTGTGGTGAATAAAATCAACTTAAGACACTAAAACATACGCAATCGAATTAACAGAAGATAAAAGAGCGGTCTAGCCAAATATAAGAAAACTGTATTAACCATTATTAATCTAATCAGAACGTTGGTTTGTTTATTTAGTGCAATGATTACTTATCTCGAGGCGGCATATCAATCTTAAGATTAAGGCGATACTTCTTCCTTAAATCTAGACAACGTGAATTCTGTCACAATTAAGGCTATCCGCATTTAAAGCATCTTATTCTGCTGAGTTATAATCTATCTAGGATTAAAGCAATGGTGATCTTGTCTAACCCTAGCTCATGGAGACTTTACCACTACTGCTTATCGCCTTTTATACACTAGTTGTTCATAACCAAGTCTTTACAAAATAATTGAGAACGTTACTCGTTGAACCCTGGGGCGTCTGCCGGTCCAATAAGATCATAATCTAAGGGCTAAAGATAGGTCGTTATGTCCGATCCTATTAGTCTAGATGTAATAAATCACTATTAATGGAAGCTTTATCCCTGGGCATCTAGATTACTTTAGTCCGTATCACTATATCACTAGATCCAGTTGAATGATAGGTCGCATACAAAAGCACGTAAACAAGTATAAATTGATAAACATAAACAAACAATCAACGATAAATTAAGTAATCGAGATAAACAAACCAAACATTCAGATCTTCATAATAATGGCTAATACCCGAAGGTATTAGCCTTCAAACGTCATAATCAATACAAGAGTAATAATTTAGCCAAGGTAAACTAACCAAGTTAACGAATGATACCAAAAACTGAACGATTACAAGAGTATAGGAGATTACAAGTTGTTTCCTATGGATTTAATCACGTTGCAAGACGTCTTCTGCTCTTCTTCTCCTCTGAAAATCAACTTTTATGGTTTAGGTAACGAAAATATAATTTAGCACACCTAAAACTCGTTTTTGAGTTTTCTATTTATAAGGTCTGGAAAAAGGTCGATACGGCGTATCGAAAGTCTTTGATACGGCATATTGGGGATTTCTTGGAGTAGGGACTACGTTTGATATCTTCTAGCATATTTTATTTCCATATGGCTTGAATACGGCATATAGGTCTTTCCTGGATACGACGTATTAGATCTTGTTTCCTTCGTGGTCTTTAGTGAAATGTAGGCACAGATACGCCGTATCTTCCTTGATGTATACGGCGTATTAGTTGTCAGAACAATAATCTTCAAATATCTTCGTTTAAGCTCCAGAATGCGTGCCTTTTTATTAACTTTTACCAAGTACTCCATAGTTACTGTAATTCTCAAATACAAACGATTAAGTAACAATTCTTTGCACTAATTATATAAAATAGGTTAATTTCATTGGATAAATGATGCTATAAAAGTGACGTTATTTGATGTCATCAAGCACGAACATCCGCGTAGGCATATGTCTTTTGATTAACATTCTCAATCAACTCATTGATTTCCCCTTGAGTTTGAGTTTGTGTCCTTTTGATTGAATCAAAAAGTTTTTGATATTATGTTTTGACATTTTATCGTTCCTTTATCAAATGATTGGACTTGAAATTCTAAAGACACATTCTCACTCTCAAGCTTTTCCATCTTTGATATCCAAGAGGTTTCATAGACACTTTTCAAAGAAAATTCACATTTTCGTCTTTCTTTTTCATGTTGCAATTGTCATTCAAAATCAAGACTTTGTTTTTGACATCTTTGAACATCATTTCCAAGAATGTTTATTCGTTTATGCATTCCCTCTTGGATTTCAATGAAGTCCCTTTGAATTTTCTTAATTTCATCTTGCATTTTATTGTATGCACATTCATGACTTAACAACACACAACATTCGATTTCATGCTTGAGTTTTGCTTCCAAGAGTTGATCTTTTAAAAGTTCATTTTGTTTCCATGTTTTACTAAGATCATTTTTTGTTGAAACAAAAACATCTTTCATTTCTTTTATATCTTTTAAAAATCGTTTTTGAAAGATTTCAAAATCCAAGTGCAACTTATGAAGAATTGGTTTCACTTTTTGTTGACAAAAGTTGGTTAATCGTATTTCTTCTGGAGACGTATAGAAATGCTTTCTAGTTTAGAATTCGTTTGTAATGACTCAAACAACGTTTTGAAATCATTTTCCATGTTATTCAAATCTACAAGCATTAGATTTGCACAAGGCATTGGTGTCACAGTTGATTTTGTCTCATAAGAAGAATACGATGAACTTGCATTTGAAGATTTTTTCATAAAATATAAAAGAAGATGAGAAATATTTTTGTTCTTTAGAAAATTCCTTTTGTAGAACAAAATCTTCGTAAAGAGCATTTAACTTTTTGTAATCAATTGTCCAAACATTTTGTTTTTTCTCAATAGCAATTGGATCTTGTGATTTCTTTTTCATTTTGATTTGACTCTTGGTTGCATCATCAAGTATGTCCTCAGTATCTCCAACATTCATTTGAATTTTTGAATCATCAAGGCAAGAAGCATCATATAATTTTGGATTCTGAGAAATTGCTTTCTTGAGAGTATAAGGATTTGTGTACCCCAAACCATGTTTTACTTTTAAATCATAAAATGACATTGGTTTTGGTCCAAGCATAAAGATTCCTTGTAAGGAGTTACCCATTTTCAACACTACATCTTCATTCTTTTTAGCTCTTGCTTCAAGATCTATGACAGTGTCATGGTATTTATCTTCGTTTTCACTCATTCTTCGTTTCAAAATTGTTTGAGTCTTTTGAAGTTCCACAACTTGTCTTTTTAGTTCAACAACAGACAAGTCTAATTTATCACGTTGTTGTTCTAAATCTCGAATGGTGTCTCGATCACGAATAAATTGAGATTATGACTCTTGTTCAAATTATTTTGCTTTTCGATCAGCCTCAATATACTCGTTAAAATAGTTAGTGTTATTTCCTTTGGTCTTTTCAAAAACCCGAACCTTTTCCATATACGACTCAAGCTATTTATTCATCACTGTGTTTTGTTGTTGAACTTTTTTTAGAAATTATTTGTTGTTTCTCAGCTTCCTTATACGCATTTCTAGCTAATTGCTCTAATGCATATAATTCTTGAACATTGTTATCGTATTCAACACTGCCACTATTAACATCTCTATTTGGTTCATCAAATATAATATTACTTTCAATTTGATCATCAATAATTGTGTTGTTAATAATTTTAGGTTGTTTCGAATACTTTTGTTCTTGTGTTTCTTTAGCAAATAATGGATTAATATAACTGGTGGATGATGTTTGTACCTCACGGAGAAATGCAGAATCATAACTTGGCCCTTCATCAGAATCAAAGTTTGCTGGTTGAATCCTGACCATCAAGCATATATTTTAACTTAATTCCTCAATTTCTTCCATCCATGAAGCCTCACCAAAAAGAAAATCATTCTGTTCATCAGTAAGAATTACTCCTGCTTCATCCTGTTTTGTTAGCAACATTTGTTCCATGAACTCCTTTGAATCCCGAACTCGTGGCTTTGGACAATTACGAGCATAATGACCTTTCTCACTAAAGTTGTAGCATTGAACATTTACTGCAGTTCCTGAAGATGTAGTTCGAAGAATTATCTGTATCTTTCGAGCATCATTATGAACATTGTTACCCTCAATGATTTCCTCTTGAACATATGAACGTCTTATGTTTCTGCCATCATTCCCAGAATTTTTTCTTTAAATATTTACTCTGTCACCTTGAACAATTGCTTGATTTCTAGTGTTAGAAGAAGTACGAAGACGATTATTTGTTGGATTAGAGAAACATTGAGTGATCGCACGAGCAAGTAAAATCATTGCAGAGGTAAGTGGATCATCAGAATTGTTTTGAACTGCATCTCCTTGATAGTTATCATCATAATCAACCACTGAAGAGGGATGTGTGACATAGTAAGGTGAGGCAGTCCTGGAAGAGGAACCCATATGTGCCACCAATGCAAGAGGATCATGTAATTTTTCCACTTTCTTTGCTCTATATGCAATTAGCAACTTCTCAAATTGTTGAAGATAATCAAACAAATCATCATAAGAATCCTCTGTCAATCTTTTTGCAAGACGAACTTGAATAACATACTTCAGCCATTCGGGTTGTAAACAATTTAGGAACTTTGTATTAACAGTGACGTTTGGAAATATGATGTCACTTCTTTCAAGATCATTCATTAGCTGAGCGAAACGATTGTAAACTGACACAAGTGCTTCTCCTGGTTCAGCAATGAATTGATCAAACTCATTATTGAAGCGTGTTTCCCTATCAACTTTGTTTTGCATAGTTCCTCGCATTAACCGTTCAACTCTTTTTCACATGGCTTTTGCAGTTTTACAAGCATCCACCGAGTTATATATGTCATTTGGGATAGATATTAAAATTAAATTCGTTGCTTCAATCTCAGCTTCATAGTGTTTCAAATCATCTCCTCTTAAGTCCTCTTCTTTTTGCATCCTTGGTGCTTCAGTATCAGAAGGAGTGAAAATTCTAAACTCATATAGACCTTCATCAATTTCCTTGTTAAGCCACTTTCTATTTTCTCTCTTTCGATTGAGGTATCGTCTAAAACGGCTTGCCCATGGTATATAACTACCTCTTTTAAGCATCGGAGATCTAGTCTTAGAACCGGCATCAGCAAGAGATTGTTGATGTGTATTAGACGTCGACATATCTTGTGATTCAAAGATTGGATCTTTATAGACGAAAAAGAGTTCTATTTGTGATCAACCAAAAACTTCAATACTTGTCGAGTAATACTGTATTTCCAAATTCAGAAGTAGAAAAACTGAATTTAGGTAACACTGTTCTCAAACAACACTTAACTCGGTAAGATAAATCTCGGACATAACTAATCTAAAATTCAGAATATTTCTCGGACAATACTAAACTCGGACAACAGACAAATTCGATAAACACACGTTCTGAAAAACCTTTTTAATCAAAATTTGATACAACTATTACGATAAAACTGTAAAAATATCAATTTTGACTAAAGTTTATCCGTTTAAGATGTTTCCGAAAATGAATGTTACAATTTCGATGAAACCGAAAATGTAATTTTGACACTTTGAATCCTAAAATGACCACAATTTCGATAAAACTGAAAGAAATGATCACTTTACAATTCTCAAATCCGTATTTAGAATGTCAAAATTATCCTTTTGTCCGTTTATCACAATTTCGATAAAACCAAAATTGTGACAAAAATGTTAAATGATATCGAATTTTGACTTTTCCTAACACAATTCTCGATAAAACCGAGAACTTGTGTATCTATTACAACTCAAATTGACAACAATAGGACTTCCGAGATTGCTAAAACTCGATAAATTCCTTTGTAGCACCCGATAACCTTGTCGAATTTGAATAGAACTTCACGAGCGGATACCGAATTTGCTCAAAATAACCAAAACAATCACGTCTCATCCATAATTGATGTCGAAAATGTATAGATACGTGTAATAGACTATCGAATACGCTCAATATGCTTAAATTACCACTCGAAATCACCGAAAAGCACCGAATACTCGTCACATCATTCACGATCACAAACTCGATCACAAATTCGAACACCCTTAATCTCTAATGGCAGAATCACGCGATTAGGAAGGTTTATAATAGTGAGAATTAAGAGAGGAAGGCAAGTCTTTCACAATTTCCAAATTTTATAACAAAAGAGAAAAGGGAGGGAAAGATGAGTTTATTGCAAGCCTTAACCACCTAATGATGGTTATGTGGCTATTTATAAGAGAGTAGGGTTGGCTTTCCTTCCTTTATTTTCCTAATTTTGCAATTCTAGTCCCTATACTTTGGATAATATGTTATTTTTTTACTTTTAGCACATTTCTCCTTATTTCAAACTACTTTATACTCTATAAAATAAAGATTAAACACTAATAATAAATAAAACCACTTAAAGTATTATAATCGACACTTTTATGATCCTAACAGTTATTCTTATTCTTACCATCTTCTATCATGTTAACCGAAGAAGAACTAGCAATTTCTTTACCCTTTCCTTTGCCACTTTCTTCCACCCTTAGAGATTCCTTTATGTGAAAGTGACTTCCAAGTTGTACCAGTGACAACTCATCCTTGTTGTGTTTTAAACTGTGCTTGAAATCCTTCCATGAGGGTGAAAGTTTGTCTATGATACTAGACACATAAATGGATTCATCCATTTTCAAACCGTGTTTTGTAAACTGTCCCAGAATTCGAAGGAGTTCATGATATTATTCCATCACAGATCTTGAATCAACCATCTTGTAATTATTAAAATTATTAACAAGAAACTTCTTACTAGAAGCATCTTCTGCCATGTATTTTGATTCAAGTTGGTCTCATAACTCCTTTGTCGAACCCACGTTTTGGTATACGTCAAATAAGGAATCCGACAAACCAATCAAGATGTGTCCACGACAGATGTAATCGTCAGTCTCCCACTTACAGCGTCTCCTAGTCTCATCCAACGTTTCATCCTTCACAAATTTAGGCATAGGTGTACTCAACACGTATACAACTTTTAACGTGGTGAGAAGAAAGAGCATCTTCTTCTGTCAGCGCCTAAAATCACTTCCCTTAAACTTATCTAACTTTCCAAACTTCGTAGTCATATCCTCAACGGTTTCTCCCATAATTAAAACCAGGAAATACTTTAATATTTGTAGGAATTTGGTGTGAATGGTTTATAATCTGGATATCAATCTGAATCGTGTAATCACTTTCAGATTAAAGTATTTCGACCCTATATGTCTCGGGTTCACGATATCCTTACTCGGATAAGACAGATTGGCAATTAAATTCTAAAGCACGAAAAATCAATTTTTAGAGTATTATATGATGTTCTATCTTATAAAAATGAGACCAAAAACAGGTTATAAGCAACCACTAAAAGTCAGTTATTTTCGATTATAAAGTAGTTATTTTCGGTTATATACCAACCATTGTGTTGGTTGGTAAAAGTGATAACTACTCTCAGATCCTTTTTTACTGCAGACCTATTACCGGTATTAGTCTAAAATAGTCCCTTTTATACTCTAAAAGATACTCATTTCCTGCACTTGACCTCTGTGTTTTTGTCATGATAGAAAACATATCATCTCATAATGAATGTGCACTCCACACTTTCCTAACTCGCAACCGAGTATAATATGAATTTGATTGGTCTTTTGTAAATCGCAATTACTTAAAATAGTTGATAACACTAAAATTACAATTTTAAATCTAAATGGTTAAATTGGATTAGTGATCCAATAAATTGTAACATGATCTAATTATAATTTTTTTCTTTATGTGCATTTCACAATGTAAATGAAGCAAAAGCTGAATTGCTTTGTAATCATGAATAGCAATAACCAAACAAGATATGAATGTCATATTATATAGAATTAATAGATAATAATCTACAAGGTTTTCTCCCCACACTTGCAATTACAAGAACAAAGGAAAGCTTACAAAGTCTATGAGCCAGGCACAAACTTGGTGGCATATACCCAAGCATTGTTAGCCACAGGGTTATCTAGATGGTCCAACAAGTTCTCCAATGGTCCTTTTCCTGTCACTATGGCTTGTACAAAGAACCCAAACATCGAAAACATTGCAAGTCTTCCATTCTTGATCTCTTTCACCTTCAACTCAGCAAAGGTTACAGGGTCATCAGCAAGTCCCAATGGGTCAAAGTATTGCCCACCCGGATACAAGTTGTTTCCATCTCCAACACCATCAAGCCCATTAATACGGAATCCCTCCACAAGGCCCATAAGGACCACTTGGAACCCGAGCACTGCCAATATGCTTTGAGCATGGACAAGGTTTGGGTTCCCTAGGTAGTCTAGACCGCCTTCTGAGAAGATTTGGGCTCCAGCCTTGAACCAAACGGGCTCCTTGAAATCTACTTTAACCCATTTCTCGAGAACCTCGGGTGTGATGCAACCTAGTGCACCAAGCATTGCCCAACGTCCATGGATAACCTAGAAATAATTAATCCATATAATTATTAGCTTTGTGATATGAAGTACAGTAATATTAACAAGCCTTTGTTCGCTAGAATGACCATGTCTCGAATATTTTTATACGGCTAAAAGAAATGTAGCAACCTACTTCCATTTGATCTCTTGTTTAATCAACAACTGAGTCTACCACAATAAAACATTACGAAAGTAATTAGAAAGTATACTAATTATCATTACAAAAACGACACCAACATGTGTCGTTTTGTACTTGGCCTCATGTAAGTAGTTAATATAAAAAAAATTGCTCGGCACAAAATAGGAAAAAAAATACAAATTGATTTATTCAGATAAAAAAATACCCGCGACATGAGGCCCAACACATAAGCCCATATAAAAAAAACAAACTATTAAACATGAGACCAAAAAAATCAACCCAATATAAAAAAAAATTGTTCGTCACAAAATAGAATTTTTTTTACAAAAGTACTGATTTAATCAGATCAAAAAAATACCCGCGACATGAGGCCCAACACATAAGCCCATATAAAAAAAACTATTAAACATGAGGCCCAACCACAAAGCGCGGTCTATTTTGCTTGATTAAAAAACCAGAAAATAAAATTAAAAAAAAACAACCTAAAAAAAATATTGTCGACACCAATTTAAAAAAAAAACCGCCAGCAGCGACAAATTTTAGTTGCTTTTGAAAATGGGCTACTTTTAGCCCATGTAACCCATGTCAGATTGATGAGCCATGTAAATTGGAGATATTTACTTATATTCAAAACTCATTGAAACGACGACGTATTTGTCGTCTGTGCTACAATGCATAGCCTCATTGGGCTCTTATTTTGGGCCGGCCCATTAATAAGACAAAAATTTACAAAAGTATTGATTTATTCAGATAAAAAAATACCCGCGACATGTGGCCCAGCACATAAGCCCATATAAAAAAACAAACTATTAAATATGAGACCAAAAAAAATAAACCCGCACAAATAAAAAATAAATTATCATTACAAAAACGACACCAACATGTGTCGTTTTGTACTTGGGCTCACTTAAGCCTGGTGGGCTCCCAGTTTGGGCCGGCCCTTTTTTTTTTTTTTTGTAAGTAGTTAACATAAAAAAATTGCTCGGCACAAAATAGGAAAAAAAATACAAATTGATTTATTCAGATAAAAAAATACCCGCGACATGAGGCCCAACAAAAAAAAATTGCTCGGCACAAAATAAGAAAAAAATTACAAAAGTACTGATTTAATCAGATAAAAAAAAGTACTCGCGACATGAGGCCCAACACATAAGTTTTTTTTTTAAGTAGGCAATATAAAAAAATTGCTCGGCACAAAATAGAATACTCGCGACATGAGGCCCAACACATAATTTTTTTTTTTTAAGTAGGCAATATAAAAAAAATTGCTCGACACAAAATAGAATTTTTTTTAACAAAAGTACTGATTTATTCAGACAAAAAAATACCCACGACATGAGGCCCAACACATAAACCCATATAAAAAAAACAAACTATTAAACATGAGACCAAAAAAATCAACCCAATATAAAAAAAATTGCTCGGCACAAAATAGAAAAAAAATTACAAAAGTACTGATTTAATCAGATTAAAAAAATACCGGCGACATGAGGCCCAACACATAAGCCCATATAAAAAAAACTATTAAACATAAGGCCCAGCCACAACGCGCAGTTTATTTTGCTTGATTAAAAAACCAGAAAATAAAATTTAAAAAAATAAAAAAACCTAAAAAAAAATAATTGTCGACACCAATTTAAAAAAAACCGCCAACCGCAACAAATTTTAGTTGCTTTTGAAAATGGGCTACTTTTAGCCCATGTAACCTAGGTCAGATTGATGAGCCATGTAAATTGGAGAGATTTACTTATATTCAAAACTCATTGAAACGACGACGTATTTGTCGTCTGTGCTACAGTGCATAGCCTCATTGGGCTCCTATTTTGGGCCGGCTTATTAATAAGAAAAAAATTTACAAAAGTATTGATTTATTCAGATAAAAAAATACCCCGCGACATGTGGCCCAGCACATAAGCCCATATAAAAAAAACAAACTACTAAACATGAGGAAAAAAAAAACCCAATATAAAAAAAATTGTTCGGCACAAAATAAGAAAAAAATTACAAAAGTATTGATTTAATCAGATAAAAAAAAATACTCGCGACATGAGGCCCAACACATAAGTTTTTTTTTAAGTAGGCAATATAAAAAATTTGCTCAGCACAAAATAGAATACCCGCGACATGAGATATTTACTTATATTCAAAACTCATTGAAACGACGACGTATTTGTCGTCTGTGCTACAGTTTTCTAGCCAAATAACCAAGTTACTAAACAATATGACTACATACTTACTAGCTCAGTACTTTTTTTAAGCCCCCAAAAGAACACTACGAGTCCACTGATCTCATAACAAGGTATAGACGTTTCCTTCCTAGATATTTTATAATCAATATAAACCTAATAATTTACTATCTCCAAATTGAAATACATTAAACAAATTATGTTCTTCTTCTCATGTCTGTACCTTAAGCAAAAAATTTCTTACAGGTAATTGCTGTCTTTTCTTTTACCTTTACATAGTTTTAACTTTTAACTATTAACCTTTAAGTTTTAATTTAGATAGCTTAATTGTAGTGATACTAGTGAAGTACTTATTTAGAGGACGTTTATCGCAAGTTAATGTAATTTTATTTCCGCTAAATCGTGAATGTGACGATTGAAACTTGATTTTTTTGTGTTTTACTTTTACTTTGGTATTTTAAATTCGAACTTTGACATTTTCAAGAGGATATTATATAAATTTATATTTGATGATGAGTAGAAATAAAAATAGTTTGACTCGTTTATCCGTTGCTTACAGAACATAATAAATTGGTAGGATCTTACGATCTCGATCCGATCTTACGATCTCGATCTTGCAAAGACAAAAACGATCTTAGGTGGGATCGCGATCTTGACAGCCTTGACCCGCACTATTAAACATGAAACAAAAAAAAAATAAACCCGCACAAAATACAATAAAAAAATGCCGTGCAATAACGCGTGATTCTCATTTAAAGCACACGTAATCCCAAAAAATTATATTACAAAGAAAAAACCCTGTATAGCCAAAAAAAGAAACATTTAAAAATGAGCCCAACATATAAGCCGTCGTGCAGTAACGCGCGATTCTCATTTAAAACACACGTAATCCAATAAAATTATAATACAAAAAAAAACTCCGTATAACAAAAAAAAGAAACCTTTAAACATGAGTCTAACACATAAGCCCATATAAGAAAAAACAAACTATTAAACATGAGGCTGAAAAAATTAATCCGCACAAAATAAAAAAATAAAAAAAATAAGCCCTCGCAACAACGCGAGAAAAATTAACGCCCAGCAGCAACGCGCGGGTAATTCTGCTTGTTATATAACATTTCATGTTATCACGACATATTTAAAACAATGCTTGATGGTACATACAGTCAAAAAAAGTAGTAGTTTGGTTACCTCAAGAGCCCTGTTCTTGGCGAAAGCCTCGGGATCAGCCGATAAACCGGCTGTGTCCCAACCGTAGTCACCAGGGAATTCACCAGTCAAGTATGAAGGGGTTTGAGCGGAAAAGGGTCCCAAGTACTTAACACGGTCCGGTCCATACCACAAGTCATTTCCCTGATCAAAAATCAAACCAAAAGTTTAGTTTATTTAATTTCTATAAACAAAATCATTTTTTTTATACATCTTATCATAAGACTCGTAACATAAAATACCATGGTGTAATTGGCACTAGGCATAAGGACAACATCTCTTAGAGGTTGTGCTAGAAGTCTGTTTGGGCCCAAAAATGGGTGGCTCGTCCACAGATTGAGCTAAAGCCGTTGCCAGCCTTGTGTATATGTGCTAGTAAGAGTTTTTAGAGCCAAAGTGTGACTGATTTTTGTTTTTTGGTATAATGCGAAGATATGTAGAGGGTATGTGTAGGGAATAAAGTGATAGGTGGATGGAAAATTATGGAATAGCCAATGAGAGTCCTTCAAAAGATTTCTAATATCTTCAACTCATATTCTTGCCCTATCCAATCTTTGTCTAGTACTTTCTTTGTTTGCACTATTTCAGGCCACAAATATTTTGATTGCAGCATTGAAAATTATATTTGTATTTCTCTCCTATAATACAGATATATACAACACGTCCTCGCTTTATTACTGTGAGGCCCCAAATAAGAGACATGTGTGATGAGAATAGTTGGCTACTGTGACACCAAACCAACTTTTTCCTTTTCTTTGACTAACTGGCTTCTTTCATTTACCCATCCATTTATCCATTCAATCTCTCTCAAACCTTCGACTGTCCTTTCCACAGTTATAATTTCCGGGACGTCCTTTTCCGTAAACGGTGACGTCTTTCCCTCACTTATTTTTATACTTATGATCATATATTTAAACTTACTTGTGGCTGGTTTGTGTAGGATGGTCTCTCTAACTTCAGTTTTTGATGTAGATAGAGTTAACGGCGTGGTGCGTCTTTCTTAATGGGAGATGATGACAATAATCCTTTGTTACTATAACCAAGAGAAGTTATGTTTACATTTTTAAATATTTAAGTTTCCTGCAGATTCGGGTGTATTTGTGTTTAAGATTTTAATGCATGTATGTGTTTCGTCGATCTTATTATAAGATTATGCGTTTTGTGTGGTTTAGGTGGTGGCTTTATTTTGTGTTGCTTCTTTTATTGTTATAGAAATGGCTGAGTAACATGAGAAAATATATATACGAGTATATATTTATTAATGTAGGTTATGCAGAAAATTGCAATAAAATGCTTCATCTATAGAGGTATGAAGGTGAAAGATGTGATTGGCAGGTTAGCTTACACAAGCATTATAAGGTCAATTATATTCTATAAATTTGTTTGTTATTTCATATATTTTGTTGGTTTTTTACACAATATTTGAGTAATTAACATAATTTGTTTATATAGTTATTGTATTACCAAATATACGTAAAAGTGCATTTTCTTTTTCTATGCATATACTTTATTGTTTTACTACCTTGGTATTCTATATATATGACATGAAAAAATCGGTACAACTACAAACCATGCCAAAAGTATATAAAAAAACTTGATATATTTATGGATCTGTATCACAAATATATATAATCATGCAAATTTGGTTTTAAATAACGCATACGAAGGGAGCAAGATACATGGTTATATCTTTTTGCGGAGTTTATGGAGATCGTACATGAAGGTGGGCAGGAGCAAGATACATGGATGGTGATGTTCAAGGCGCTAAAAGTTCTGAGCCCATTTTTAGTTTATGTTGGCAAAATAAACTTGATATTGATTTGGATCAAGATTCAAGATTATCCATTTTTAAGTAAAGTTACACATGGCACATCTATGTGATCCATATGTTATTTTCTTATTTGCATTATTCTTGTTGATTGTATATATAGATTTGTATGTGTTGTGAACTTGTGATGCAATCTGTTCTTTTTCTCCGATGTTTAAGTGTGCTCTATATTATGCAACCTCGGAGTCTTAAGGTTAAGCGAGTTGTGTATGATTGGTTCTATATAAAGTTTGAACTTTTGCAGCGGGTCATGAGTCATATAATGTAATCTTGTTTCAAATTTTGTTCATGAGTATGTATGAGTAGTATGTACAACATTTACATGATGTCATGATGTACATAAAATGAAGCCATTTTATAACAAAATTATTGTTCTCTTATTGATTTTTCGTGAATGTAATGATAACATTTTTTATTGCAAGTATATTTGTATATTAGATAATAAAAAAAAAGCTAAATAGGGTGCTTTAGTAGTTAAAAGGGACATGAAGAAGAAATGAAGAATGGTAGACAATTGGGTTGTCAGAAAGATGACTTCTTTTTCTTTTTATTTGTTTCATCCGTGTTCATTTTTCTTTGCTGAATAGTAAGTAGTATACTAGCATGTTTGTCACATTGTCACTGTAGAAAGAGTACCTAAGATTTTTCCATTTGCTCCAATAAATAAATATTTTTAGCATTTGTGAGTTACCTCACTACATGGTCACATGGACAATATCTTGTATCTTGTATGGAGTATCGGAGTACTATTTTAGATTACGAATTACATGTTTGTTCACTTGGACGATTAAAAACTAACATGCTATTTTCTTTAGTGTTTATTGCATTTTGTTTATCAACACGTATATTTAAACCTTTTTCTAAAGATTGTTATCGTGTTCAACTTCTTATTTAATGCAGGTGACTTGCAGAGGTATCTCGGAAGGGTGTGCAAGAGGTGCAGTCGCACAGGGCCTGCACCTAAACGAGGCCACATTTTTATTAGTTTTGCATATATATACATATAATATTAAACATATATAAGCCATATAATATAAGTTTATGTGCAATTTCTTTATAATTTACAGATATAATAGGATCTCTTTGTTGTTATTGCCTAAGGCCACTGAAAAACATGAGACGGCTCTGGTGACTTGGCATGAGAATATGTTAAAGATCATGGTTACTTTGCAAATACATATTATGAAGTCTTTAACAATAATTTTTTTATGAGCTATTTGTAATATGTTTTGTCAATTTGGCTGAGATTCTTAATTGCTTACGAGTGGGTTGTTTTCATTAAGGTGAAATATTTGTATACATATATGATATATTAACTGAATGTAAAAAAAATTAGGAACACAAAAACAAACTTCCTTCTTGCTTATGCCTAAACTATAAGTGTTGTATTGTTAATGCAAACAGATATTAGAAGTATAATGTATACTTATCTTCTATCTAATGTAAAATGAACTAACTTTCTGTGTGTTTTACTGTTTTGATATCATAAATACCTTAGTGTTTAGTTCTTGGTTCATAACGATGCTAAATATATAAATAAGTTCAACAGGTAAAAAATAAAAGAGTAGCAGTTAGATTGTCAAGTGTGAATTGCTAGACATAGGGGTCAGGTGTGTTTGGTGGCAATACTGCAATAGTATGTCGCAAGAAATTATATTGCGTTAATTATTTCGAGTTTCATTGCACACATTGGCATATATCCGATCTTTAAGTCGTCAAATATTGCTCTAATGGGCCGTGCTTAGCACGACCAAATAACCTACCTAGTCTTTAAAAACTAAAAGCATTTACAATGCATTAAGTCTTTAAAAACTTGATGTATTTGATGTATTTAATGTCTTTAATGTATTATACTTAAATGACCAAAGCTTTGAGGAAAGATTTGTTGTTTGTCAAGTCTTTGTAAAAAAAACTTTTCAAAAAGTCATTGATGTAATGCAAAAAACCCTTCCAAAAGGCTTTTTAGAATAGGGAAAAGCTTTTGCCAACTTGACCCATTGTGGATGCTCTAAGAGTAGTTGTTCGCTCAGACATATATAGTTTATTGATAATAAGTGTTAAAATAGATAAGGCTCGTGGTAATAAGGGGGTAACAACGTGTCGTTCGACCCATTTAGATGCGTCTTTGATACTTGCTTAGGCGAAATCGGTCAATGAGAAGACCGACTTGTGGAAGTTGTTATTATGATGTGCGTGTCATATTTGGTTTTTGCGTGATATATATGTGTTTAAGTAGAGTATGTTTTGGTGTTAATGTTTGTTGTGTTATAACACTATGTTCGTGGTGATGTTAGTAGATGAGAGAAAAACTGACGTGACGCTAAGTTAGCAGTCAAGTTTCCAGTCACTGATACTATCGGGCCTTAGTTTATAACAATTTAAATGGTTGTTAAAAAACACTTGAACTCAGTGCTGTGAGAACTGGTTTTAGTTCATAAGGTATGAGTTTGAACAACAGCAACATTAAAACGTATATTTAGTTACGATGGTTTTGATGTACAAATTGAGTACTTTACCTTATTTTAGTGTTAAATGTTGATTGCCTTTGTTAAACATGGGCACGTGAGGGTACTTTAGAAAAGGAGTTTTTATCGGTTTGGTTTTCGGATTATCTTTCTCGTGTTATTCAGGTTAAGCTCTTTTGGATCCAACCGAATTATTCGAATTGGATTAGAATGAAAACTAAATTTGAATTCAAAACTCAAATAAACGAAATTGCATAATTTAATTTTTGTTCCTATTAATTTTATAGATTTTTAGTTTCAAAATTCTTAAACTATAAAACATAAAAAATAAATACTCAAATATATAGTGAAAGCGATAAATTAAGGGCAAATGATCTTAAAATGCATCGAAGTTGCCACATTTTTCTTTTCTCGGTTATGAACTTTTAATTTTTCTTTTGTGTCACGACTTTGCTAATCTTTCTATTATAGCCATGATTAGTAAAAAATCTGATGTGGCAACTCAATTAAGAAATGCGACCGTTATATATGTTTCCCTTTAACCCTTTAACTTTTTTTTTACAAAATCACCCCCTTTCCTCCTTGTTTTGCCTTACACTCATTCATAACACATTTTAACCCTTAAATTTGTCTAACGGTCGAAAATCAAAAGAACCCTAATCATGCCATATTGGACTTCATCCGAATCCCAGGTAATCAGTGGTAGAGTTGAATACTTTTGTAAATGTAATCGTCAATTAACAATACAAACGGCAAAAACAAGAAAGAATTCGGGTAAGCGATTTGTAACATGCTCAAAATGCAATGTTTATGATTTTTTGGATGATAATCTTCCAAGTGAATACTAAAAAGAGTTGGATGTTTCAAAATCAAAAACAATCGAAGAAGCATATGGATTATGAACAAGTGATTAATGTTCTTACTATGGAAAAGTCAAGGTTGGAAGAAGAGTTGAGAGCTACAAAGTCAAAGCTGAAATTGTATGATAGATTGTTTTTCATCATGTTAGGATCTTTCTCAGTGGGTTGTGTTGGATTTGGTATGCTAATAGGTAAATAACGTAATGGTTTAAATGTTATAGTAGTAATGTAATGGTTTAGGTCTTATCTTTGTAATGTAATGGTTTAGGTGTAATGTTTGTAATGTTAGGATCTTTGTTAATGTTTGATGTTTGTAATGGTTAAGTATGATCTTTTTTAGTAATGTATGATCTTTGTTAATGTAATGGTTAAGTTTTAAGATATGATCTTTGTGCTCAAATGGTTAGATACTTGTTGAAAGTGCTTGTTGCAAATGCTTGTTGTAGTAGCTTGCAGCAAAGCAAAGCAAATGCTGCAAATACAAATGCTTGCTTGCAAATGCAAGTGCAAATGCTTGCTGCAAATGCAACCTGCAAATGCAAGATGCAAATGCAACCTGCAAATGCAAATGCAAGTGCAAATGCTTACTTGCAAATGCAACCTGCAAATGCAAGATACAAATGCAAGTTGCAAATGCTTGCTGCAAATGCAACCTGCAAATGAAAGATGCAAATGCAAGCTGCAAATGCCAAGTTGCAAATGCAAGTGCAAATGCTTGCTGCAAATGCAACCTGCAAATGCTTGCTGCAAATGCAACCTGCAAATGCAAATGCAACCTTCCAATGCAACCTGCAAATGCAAGATGCAAATGCAACCTACAAATGCAAGTTAAAAATGCTTACAGCAAGGCAAATGCTTGCTGCAACCGCAAGCTGCAATTGGAAGCTTCAATTGCAATTATCACATAAACCAAACACTACTTTATATTACATAAGGTTTTAAATAGTACATGATCATCATTACATAAGCCAACATACAATTTACAATCTAATACATGTTAGACTACCATGTCAGACTACCCAAAATACTTTGATCTTTAAGAAGAACATGATCAGCTTCCATATGACACCTTTCTTTTCCTCTTTGCCTTGTCTGCATAAATTTCAGATTTCCTCACTCCTATTTTGTTTACAATTTCATCGCATGTGTTAACATTTACTAGTCCAAGCACACATCCTGTAACTGGTATAGGGATTTTGACTTTGGGATTGTGTTTCTGTAAAACTGGTACATATTTACCTTTGGACATTGCATAGTTAGATTCATAAATGCAATCCTCATCAGTGATATCTTTGTCTGTGATATCCTTGTCTGTGCTTGGAAAGTAGTTCCATGATAGATATTCCTCAATAGTGTTATATCCATACCAGTCTAGCAATCCTTGTACTAATGGCCCCTCAAATATAGGAACACTTGCTTTTGATGACCCTTTCCTGTTATCTGAGCTGTCTGAACTAAGCATAATTATTTCTGCAAAAGAAAATTAAGAATAGTTACCTTAGCAAAACCCTGACATGCTATGTGTTTAAGCTGATAATCAATGCTGCTTGGACACACATTTGTCAATCAAATAAGCAGAATAAGCACATAATATCCTTACTTCATTAACCAAAACACAAACCATTCTAACATCAGAAATTCGGTTACAGACATATTGTTTTACAAGTGCATAATGGATTAACATCTACTACCATTACATATGGACCAAAATACCAAAATACATAAAAAGGTAAAATCGGCTTCCCCTGCTAATCTTCCTCTTTCCTTTCTTCTCTTCTGTACAAGCCATAGTTGAGGGGTATCTTCACTCCAAAGGTCTTGCTAAGAATAGCATCTCGGGTTTTAGCATTTGCAAGCCCAAGTACATAATTTGTTATTGGTACAGGGCTTTTAACAATAAAAGTTTTAGGTGATGTTTGTAGCTTAGCTTTTGACCCACATGCTTGTACTTTAGCCTTAGAAGATGCATCAGATGCTTGTGCTTTAGCCAACATACATGCTTTAGCCTTTGAAATGTCTGAGAAAGAATGTTTTGCATCACTCTCATTACCTCCTGATTTTGAACCCCAGAACCTGCCATTATCCTTGTACTCATCTGATAAATAGCCATACCATTTTAGCAAACTCTTAGGTGGTCCTTTGTATTCTAGAAAGTCATAATAAATCTCCTTAGAAGTGCTAATTTGAGAAGTGTTAGCAGAGTCTGAGGTGTTGTTGTCAGAGCCTGAGCTGGTGTTGTGATGTGTGCAGAGGTCGTAAAGAACTTCCGCAGGAAGTTTTACAATCCCTAAGCAGAGTACCTAATCGTTGCAGTGTACTATAGGCAAGACTCGGGGGGTTGTTATCGTTCTCTAGGGGAATAGCACTATGAAGGACGGATCGAATGTTGACTAAGTTATAAGGGTTGAAGGAAGAATATTTTTGTGTTTTTATATTTTATGAAAGCAAGTAAATTTTTGTTTTAGAGGGGTTTTGGTTTTAAGCTAATTAACTGCTAATAAACTAAATAACAATTATACAATGAGGCGTATTCACTTGGGATGCACTACTCATTGCTAGCTATCCAATTCTACCTATTGCTTTGTCACACTTAAGAGGTAATGTGTAAGTATTTCCTAGGTCATGAACAGATTACACGAACCCGTCGTCTATGTAATATTCTGTTAGGGCAACACACAAGTAAGGTAGTATGAAGACTATTACAAGGCCCCTAAGAGTACATTACATGCATTTGAAATATCTTAAGAGGGATCAACCATATAAGGGGTAAGGTAGTATGAAGATTGTTACTGATGGTATCCTTTCTACACACTCGCGTTTTCCTAGATGTCTATGCCAATTTAATATCTTATGGCTAGTTTTCTAGAGCCTAACGCGCACATCAATCAACAAGAAGCAATAGGAAACAAAAATTATAATCTATAATCAATTATACTCGTTGAATCTGTCACAAGCAACAAGATCTAATCAACTAATGACAAGTTTCATGCATACCCAAATAAATACTAGATGAATTATCCAAGCATACTCAAATCATAATCAACAAAAGGAATTGAAGACATGAATTAAGATATAAGTGATAATCAAATATTACAAGATGTTTATAGAATGAATTAGGTCTTCTAAGTTGCTGGAAAAACACATGCCCAAACCCTAGAATCGGACTTAGGGTTGGGGGCTTGATAAAAATGAAGTTATGAGGCTGTATATATAGGCAAAGCCTAAGTCGGTTTGTCATGACGGCATTAGGGTTAACAAGTGATGACGTCGCCACGACTTTTTCACTAAATTGTGAATTTTCTTGCTGCGATCATGTGGGTTGTTGAATCATCGAAATCCGAGTTCGTATGATGGAGTTATGACCAAAACAATATCTGGAACTTCGCTCGCAAGTGAAATGATCTTCTTAATCTCGTGACACAAAATCTTCTAGGGTTTCTTTAGGTTGGCCACGTCCTAACGCCGTCACCCGATCTCTGATGTCGTCACTTCAAACGTCCTGACTACGTCGCTTGAAACACGCGACGCCGTCTCCACACACTGTATGCACAACTTCTTTAAGGATTTGGTGTAGAGTCGTACTCTTGTCCGTTGGTATGTGCTTAATTACACATACTTTTGACCTAATAAAATGAGCCTAAATGACCAAAAATAGACATAAAATGCCAAATATATGTGTGTTTTGCTATTTGTGTTGTGCAGGTAACGGATATTCACTAAAGGACAAAAACGATGCCAAAACCGACAAAATCGAGCACGGGAATTGAATGAGCGTGAAGAATCGAAGTCGAAGACATGTGCATCTTAAATAGGCCAACCCGCACCCATTTAATGGGACGGGTCAGCCCATTAAGCCTTATCTATAAACCTATAAGTTAAAAAAGCCCAAAGTCCATTTAATAACCAAACAAGCCCAACAAAAGCCCAACCATAAACCTTTCAAACTGTTTTCACAGTTAGTCCTTAAGGACTAACACTGCTAGTCCTTAAACCTTTTCACCCCTAGTCCCAAACCTTCACACCGTTAGTCCCTAACCCTAACCCTGTTACCCTTTACCCCTAACCCCGTTATAAATCAATTAACCAAAACCATTACCCGCCAAAACCAGCTCACACTATTCATCATCTCTGTCATTGTACCCTGCAAAACGACAAACCCAACTTAACCTTTTCTTCCCCATAACATGATAACCCCATTTAACCTATTCTTCAAGAAAAGACAACCACGTTGGCAATCCCTTGCCAATTGATTGGATGGTATCAAATCAAGGGATGAGATCAAGCATAAAGAAACACAAATCAATTCAAGGGCTCAGATTAAAGATGAAGGCACCTCATTCCTCCTCACAATTGAAACACACCCTGCACCTTGGTTCTTCTATAAATAGGACTTGATTTCTTCATTGTAAGGGGGATGTAGTGTAGGAGTAGAGTAGTATAGCTTATAACTTAATTTCCCAGCTTATTGTTTTTAAATACTGTAATTTCCTTTTCAAGTAATGTAATCTCAGTTTTATTAATAAAAGTTCATTTACTTAAATCTTGTCCTTTAAATTCTGATTTACTTTGATGCAATTAAGCTCTAAGATGTTTTTAGATATCATTTAATCATCAATAAGCTCTCATTTCTCTTTTAAGTTACTTATAAATCAGTTTAAGCTTTCCTTTATAACACAGTTTCATTTAAAGTACTTAAATATCTATGCTTAATGGAGTGCTTAATAATTGGATGATAAGCCAGAAAGGGATGGGCTTATGGACACTACTAGCTTGTTTTTAAACAAGCTAGAGCTTGTAGACAAAGCTCTAAAGAGCCTTTATGCCCTTGTTTAAGCAAAGGGCTTTGTAAGTCCTCTTTTTTACTTTTTAGCTTATTAACTGTTTGCTTATTGTTTCTGCTTATTTACTGCTTTTTATGCTTATTTATGTTGTTTATTGCTTATTGATGCTTGCTTATTGTTTAAATCTTCTTTGTTCAAGTTTTTATAAAATTGTCATTTATTAGCTTAAAACTGCTTGTTTCCCATTTGCTTATTTTAAGGGCTTATTCTCTGTTAGTATTTGCTTAATTGTCCTTAATTTGCTTAATACTATATCTGTTTTTATAAATCTTAGCTTAATTCACTCTTTTGTAGTTTTAAAATGGAAAACCAGTTTTTAAAGGGGTGTTTGGCACAAGCAGTACTAACCTATGTTAGTACTGCTTGAGTCCCTTTTGACCAAAAATCCAACTTTGTTAAGCTCTTTTAAAGGGTGTTAACAAGTTTTCAAAAGATTTTAAGGTTTAAAACTCTTTTTCAAAGTTTTTAGAAGCAATGGTTTGAATTTGTGGTGTTTAAGTTGCACAACAAAGCTTATTTGTTTAGATTTTGATTAAGAGCTTGTAGGTGTACTTGCTTGTTTTAGGCTCAAAATGCAGTAGATTATGGCTATTATAAGTGTGCATTTGTCATTTGAAGTTTAGTGAAAATCTGTCATTGTTCCAAGTCTTATTTCAAAATGAAAAGTCTAATTTTCAATCACAAATTTAGGGTAGTATAATTTTGTTTTAGCTTTTAAAATTCCTTGCACAAGCTTATTGTGGTATAAGCTCAATCTGTTTGAGCTTATTTTAGGGTTTAGAGCTTATTTTAGGGTTTAGAGCTTATTTTCTTAGCTTAATATAGGGCTGCAAAAGCCATCTTAATCTGTCATAAAATCTAGTAAAACCAAAAACATTAGTTTAGTGTAAACAGCAATGTTCAGTAGCTTTTATCTAGCTTATTAGTTATTCAAAATGCTTAATTTTTGCTTTTTCTTATAGCTTATAGTACTAGCTTTAGCTGTTTTGAAGTTTTAGACCTTAACTTATTAGTTTACTAGCTTAATTTTTAGCTTAAAAGTGCCTTTGTAGGCTGTTTTTAGTTGAGTTTTAGCCAAACTGCTTATTTGCTTATTTGAGTGTTTAAGCTGTTAGGTTTGCTTAAATTGTGTTTAAATTTGCTTATTAGGTTAGGTTTAAGGGTTTAGTTGCTTATCTAGTCTAGGTTTTAGCTTATAACAGCTTTTTAACCAAACTTGATATGTTAAGGTTAAAAGCCTTAAAGCCTTTTTAAGTAATCTGTCATCTTTATTTAGCTTATTTCTAGCTTATGTACTTTGCTTTTATGCTTTTAACTGGCTTATTTGAGTTCTTTAAGGTCCAAACTTGATATGTTTTGAGCTTTTAGAGTTTTAGTCAAAGTTTAAGTAGCTTATTAATTAGCTTAAAAACTGCCATTTAGTCCTTTTATTTATTCTCAAACTGCTTAAATGCTTATCTTAGGTTCAGCTTATTAGGATTGCTTATTTTGGGTTTAGATTTGCTTATTAAGTTAAGATTAAGGAATTTGTAGCTTTTTGAGTCTAAGGTTAAGCTTTTAGCAGCTTATTTGCATTCTCAGATAAGACTAAAAGCTTTTAAGCTTTTAGACATATCTGTTAGCTAAAAAGGCTCTTTCTGGCTTATTTTAAATTTCTAAAAAAGGTTGTTTTATTAAAGTTGCTTATTTTTATGTTAAAAAGCTTTTCATAAAAAAATTGTGAAATAAAAATGTTATGCCGTATAGGGAAGTCCCAGGCTTGAACCCGGGACCTCAACCTTAACTGCATAACATTTTAACACACCTTCCACTACCAACATGCCCTTGGGACTTTTTCATTCATAGTTTGGTTTATTTAATAGTTAAGGTCATTTATCAGTTTTGCTTATCCGGGCTTTTTAGCTTATTTTCTGCTTATTTGTTCAGCATTTTTCTAGTTTTTTTATTTTCTTAGATTCTAATTAGCTTAAGGTATTTTTCATAATTTTTTTTGTTTTTTATAAATTAGTTTAATATTTTTAGATTAAATCAGTTTTTAATTCATAATAAATTAAATAAAAGTCAAAAAAATATAATTCTTTTTTTCTAAAATTATTTTTAATCATTTAGGATTTTAAAAAAATTAAATTTGCATTTTTAGGGTATCTAGGTTTTCGAGTCGCATTTTTAAATTCCCGTTAACGTTTTAAGTTTAAATCTTTACTTGCCTTTAATTGTTTGCTTTCCGTTATTTGTTTTTACATATTATTAGTAGAAATAGAATCCAAGCCAAAAATCTTGATCATTCAGTCACGCGATCAGAAACTTAATCTCGATTTTCAATTCACGCCTCGCCTGGATACGACTCGGGAAGGTTTTGAATTTTACTTTGGTTAAAAGTAATCCTTCTTATAAAACCTTTTCCACACTTTCATTATTTGATATTTTGATTTTAATTATATATATGTATATTAAGTTATATATATACATTAATTAAGTTATACCAAATTTTTGGCGCCGCTGCCGGGGAGGCTGTGAAACGATTATCGTGTTACGTTTGAAGATTAGTGATTTGAAGACCCTTCCCCGTGAAGTTATTACTTTCATTTGTGAATATTTTATTATCAAGTAATTAAAAATAACAAAAAAATCAAATAACCAACAAAATTTCCGTGTCGTTAATTGTTTAATCGGCTCACCTTTAGATTTACAAACTATAAGAGAGGTTTAAGGAGGATTGATCCTAAGAACTTCGACCCGAAAGGAGAAGGTTTTTAATACGCTTCGCGCTTACCCGCTCCTCCGCTTCTTTGTGCGTTTTTCTAGAGAGCTACCGTGAACTTTTGACTATCGGAACCAAAAATATTCTTCATACCCTCTTATCCGTTTAATTGTTTCTCTTACCCCTTTCTATTGTTTTATTCTTATGACTTCACTCGACTATTGTTGTATCTGTAAAGGTCGGATGAGTAATGATCGGGTATTTTGTCTGCCATGTACGTGTGAGCGGTGTAGAAGAAATTATGCGAACAGATTTTGTTCTATAAGCTGTTTTGAATCGGGAAATGCATTCATCGATGATCTAATTACAAACTCTTTTGATGATCTTCCGAATTCTTTTGACCACCCTCCACAACCCCAAACTCACTCTTTTGATTCAAGTGGTGATCCACCACAAGTTCCGTTCATCTCTAATCCGGACCCGTGTTACAATCAAAACTTTAACAATAATTTTCCACAAAATTCACCAAGTTTTCCACAACAATATCTTTGTTGTACTCGCTGTAGGGGTCCTCATGAGACTTTTCAATGTCAACAATTGATATTCTATGAGCCAAAAACTTGCTACAATCAAAACTTCGATGATACTGTTTCACAAAATTCACCTAATTTTCAACAACAAATTCTTTGTTGTGAAAATTACGGGGGTCCTCATGAGAGTTATCAGTGTCAACCGATGAATCAAAATTATTATGATCCTAATCTTTGCTATAATTCTAATTCTTCCGGTTTTGACCAATATCAACCCCCGCAATATTCCATCACTTGTCAACCTCTTCATATAAAAAGTATGGCAGATTTGCTTCTTGAAGAGAAACTTTCTCAAGCCTTGCAAGCTCTTTGTGAAAAGTTAAATAAAAACGTTTAAGAAAAGCAGGAAGAAAAGAATGTTGCAGAAGAGCAAGCAGCTAAAGTTAGTTCTCAATAATTGGAAGCCTCCTATTTACTACGATGATGATGACGATGACGAGGAAAGTTCTATTCCTTTGAGAGATATTATTTCTGAACTTCCTCTGTCATTTGCAATCGCACCCGACTTTCCAATTACGGAATCTCTCATAATGGAGGATGAGCATATTAACACTATTATGGAAACAGAATCGGATGAAGAAAATGAGTCTAGTGTTAAGGACCTTAACCTAACCCCAAGTGAGTCCGAGGATTTGTCCGAGGATTTGTCTAAGGATTTATCCGATTACAAAAGTGAGTGTGATGTGCCACTTTGTAATGATTCTTCTTCTAAGAATGAGGTTTTAGATGATATCGTTTCTATTCTACCGGGAAAATAAATTAATCAATTAGATGCCATACCTGATTCAATACAATCTTTGCTTAATCGTGCTAATTTCATTTTTTTTCTTATCGAGGAGTTTGTTGGTGAACTCGCTCCTATCGATCCAATTCCACCAGGAATTGTTGAAGCCGATTTTGATCCGAAAGAAGATATTCGTCTAATTGAAAAATTGTTGAATGATGATTCATCTCCGAAAGAACTTAATTCTTAGATTCCTGATGCTATTATCGAATCTTTCTCCCCATCTCCTATCCCTGTCGAGGATAGTGACTCTCTTATGGAGGAAATATATATATTTCTTGCTCCGGATGACTCGATACCACCGGGTATTAAGAATGACGACTATGACTCGGAGAGGGACGTTCTTTTTCTTAAAGAAATACTTAACAATGATTCTATTTCCCTTCCTGAGTATGAATAATTTCACGTTGATTTTTATAATGTTCCATCATCTCCTCGTCCTCCTGAAAAACCTCTAGATGATGATGTTTACTTTGATATTGAGCCCGATACGGGAGTTTTGACTACAAAAGTGGTGGATGATATTTCTGATAATTCGACAAGAGAACTTTATGTTCATGTGCCTAATGTTTTTCTTCCCACCCTTTATCCAGTGTTTGACACTTTGCTTCCATTTTCATCCAAAAATAAGGACAAAGTTTTCAATCCTGGAATTCTCATTTTGAAAGAGGAGAAATCTCCTCATCTTCTATCTCATCGGGGCTTTAAAGTTTTCCGCTTATTAAGGATTTTGAAAGCCCGATGATGATTTATGGAGGGGACATTCCTATCTTGGATGTTCCTTATCTCTATTTCTATCCTCCTTGACCAAATCAAGTATGGGGGATTGAGTCAGGCTCAAGACTCGGTTAACAAAAATAAGCGCTTCTCGGGAGGCAACCCATGTTTTCTATCTTCTTTCTATTTTCTAATAAGTGTGACATGAGGAGGCTCGTCTCTTTCCATTTTCTCGTGTTTTGGTTGCTTGTGTTTGTTTTGTCAGGATTGCTTGGATTTTGAATACTCTCGTGCTCGTCGTTTTGTCCTTCGTTCACTCAAGCTTCAAATCCTTAGCATGCTTATCTCGGGAATCCAATATCCTAGATTTTATCGACTAACGTTAATCTATTAGCATACTTAATAAACGGCTTTAGATTTACGTAGAGACCATTCTTAAAACATTGAGGACAATGTTCAGTTCTAGTATGGAGGGGATCTATCGACTTGATCGTACCTACAGTCGTTGTTTTCACGTAATCCCGTTTTACCACCAAATATATTGTGATTTTATGCAAAAATTAAAAAAAATCCAAAAATTAAAATAAGTGTTTTGTCATAATGTTCGACTTTCCTGCTGGGTAGAATAAGAATAAATTTTGACTCGATCAAGCGTGTTGAGCTCTTAGCTTTGTCCCTTAACCGTTATAAACTTTAGATTTTGCTAGTCTTTTATACAAGAAGTTTTAAAATGCGAATTCTAGCTTAACCAAGCCAAGATTTTGCAAGTTTCATTAAATGACTTTAAATATGCAAAGCTAGTTTATTTGACTAAGCATTCGCGGA
This sequence comes from Tanacetum coccineum, assembly GCA_026074375.1. Classification (NCBI taxonomy): domain Eukaryota; kingdom Viridiplantae; phylum Streptophyta; class Magnoliopsida; order Asterales; family Asteraceae; genus Tanacetum; species Tanacetum coccineum. The sequence continues at coordinate 46,533 of BQNB010027920.1, forward strand.
TCTTTTTATTAAAGATTTTAAATTTGCGAAGAACGAGAAATGATAGAGTTAATTATGAGTTAGATACCAAACAAAGATTAGTTGGATATCTTACAAGCTCATGAGTGTAATTTGTAGCTTTTTCTCCCATAAGCTCTTAACCGGACTAAAATTAGTGCTCTTTTCAGAAATTAAACTTAATCAACAATTTTTGAATTTTAAGCTTTATTAATGTAGTCACATTAATTTATTTAGTCTTAGTTCAGCTATATACTTAAATTTTATAAAAAGAAATTTTTCTATTTACCGCGTAATAAATGTTGCTAGTAAAACAAATGAAAAAAATGAATGATGGTGAATAATAATAAATAGCAATAAATACCTTGCCAGTTTACTGCCTCTTGCCGGCTCACAACCGATGTGGCAGTCTTCATATAAGGTGGGGGACGATACCGAAATAAGACCACTACTTCTTACCGGCTCACAACCGATGTGGTAGTCGTTTAAAGGGTGGAGGTAATATATTATGATTACAGGAAAATTTTAAAATAAAAAATTATATAGTTTTTGAATAAAAATAGTTAAAATCTCTTTTTCTAAAATTTAAATATATTTTTGAACTAAGACTAATTTGCTTTAGTTGTAGTTTTCTATGTATAAACGGGAAAACCAAAGGTTTTGAAACCGAAGGCCCGTGAGTCTCGATACTAGTCTCTGTGATGTGTCAAAATCCTGGTCACTTAGCCGCAAGGTTGGGATGTGCCGAGACGAAAGTCACTAAATGGGATGATCTTGCCTTCACATTCATTATTCTTGGGTGGAACGTGAAGCATAGAAATATTGCAACTTTTTTAAAATGTTGATCCATTGTTGAAATTTAAAATGAGCACACTCATATAATATATAATAATTGTCGGGAGTGAAAAGTTTACAAGTTATAAATATGGGTAGTGTTAGCATCTTATCTTGTATTTTAACGGTGATTTCGTTTTCGAGCTTGGTTTGGGGCAAGTGAAAAATCGGGGACAATGAATTTATCTTTTGGACATCTATAGATTATTCTATAGGCGCTTCTTGTTCTATGACCCTAAAAGTTATAAAAATAATGAAAGTCCAAACATTTTAGTTAGATTGCTTAAAAGAAAATTAGAAAAAGTATAAAAAAATAAGAAAAAGGAAAATAAGGAAAAATATAAAAATAGGTGTATAAATAAATGGTAAAACGGGGCGTTCAAAACTATTGATTTCTTAATCACTATTGATTTCTTAAATCCCTTTAGATGAGCACTTAGCTACTTTTCGAGGTGATTAGTTTAGGGGGATTGGAATTTTTGGCTTTAAGCGTGTATTTATAACATTGCGCGAGGACACGACAATAGCTTAGTATAGGGGATTTTGGTATGTGCTTAGATACACATACATTTTACCTAATAAAACGAGCTAAAAACACCAATAATAACAAAAAATACATGATAAACACACTATATATGTTTGTTTTGTGAATTGTGACTTGCAGGTATGGATAAGTCCCAAAAAGGACAAAAACAAGGCCAAAATGGACAAAACCAAGCACGGGAATGGAAAGAGCGCAAAAAACCAAAGCCGAAGGCGTATTTAATTTGTATGGGCCAACCCCGTACCTATTTAATGGGTCAGGTCAGCCCATTAATTATTGAAGTATTCTAAACCTTAGCCTAAATATAAGCCTTTATCCAATCCAAGTCTAAATCCAACTCAAGCCCACATTCCTAACATATTAGCCCAAGTCAACCAACCCTGAATCCAGTCAAAGTAAACAAACACGCACCTAATTTTTAGTATTTATCATCTCCCTCTCTTTTACACCCTGCGAAGTCAGCCAAGGTAAACTCTCTAATTCACCCATCTCGTTTCACCTCTTCTAGAAGGACATAAGGGAAGCGTGTGGCACGTATGATGCCAATTCAATACACTCTGGAAATCCCAAGGATTATGATTGGTTGATGTGACGTGGTGATCAAATTAAGGGCTCAGATTGATTAGAAGAATGAGGCGATTGGATTGGATGGCTTGGATCAATTGCTTGGAGAGCACTCCTCAAGCCTCTAACACAACAAACATAAAAGGATACTATAAATAGAGGATAGATTTACACATTTGTAATTATTAGATTAGGAGTAGTGTAGATTTATTGCTTATTTTTAGCTAATTTTTCATGTAACTTTTCTTTTCAAAGCATTGTAAACATTTGAATATTAATAAAATTCTGTTTGATTTAAATTTGTTTTTAATTCATGTTGTTCTTCTCTTATGCAATTATGGTTTAATTGAATTCTAAATCAGCTAATAAGCTCTCATAAGCTCTTAATTACTTCTAAAGCTAGCTTTTATTTAGTTAAGCCTTCAAAAGCTTAACTGAATTAGTTAATCACTTCAAATCTCCCCTAAATTACCTCAGCTTTTATTTTGGATGATAAGCCAATCATAGACGGGCTTATAGACCTCACCAGCTTGTTTCTTACAAGCTGGAGCTTGTAGATAAGCTCTTAAGAGCATAATTAGATCCCTGTTTGGCTGGGATCAAGGTACTCTTCATTTTCATTTAATTTTAGCTTAATTACTATTTGCTTATTAGCTTGCTTATTTGTGTTTTTTACCTATTAGTCTATGCTTAATTGTCCTTAATTTGCTTAATTCTCTATCTGTTTTTACTTATCTCAGCTTAATTAAGCTTTTCATAGTCTAAAAATAGGAAATCAAAACTTAAAGGGGTGTTTGGCATAAGCAGTTAGTGCTCCCTAGTCACTTTTGGCACTTAAGTTAGTCTTAATATTGTTAGTTTGTCATATGTTTTTGAAAACCTAAGCTTAAAACAGTCTCTAATAGTTTAAAAATGCAAAAACAGTTTATAAAGGGGTGTTTGGGACAAGCAGCACTAACCCATGTTAGTGCTGCTTGAGTCTCATTTGGCTTGAAATCCAACTTTGTTGAACTCTATTAAGTTTTTTTAACCTGTTTTCAATAGTTGTTAAGTTTTAAAATTCAGTTTTAAGGTTTAGTCTATCATCTCTTAGAATCTGTGGGTTTGAAACTTACTCAAATTGTTCTTAAATAAGATTTGTCTTAATCTATTTTTAAGGTCTTGTTTATGCTTCATTTTGATCCTAATATGCAGTAGAAACAAATTGTAATACGTATGAATTGTCATTTGTAGTTTTGGTAAAAAACTATTATAAGTTCAAGTTTTCAGTTTTAAAAGCTTAAAAGTCACTTTTCAATCTCAGGTTTAGATAAGTAAATGAAAGTTTTAGGTTCTGATAATTAGTGCACAAGCTTATTGTTGTATAAGCTCAATCTGTTTGAGCTTAGTTTTGAAATAAAACTTATTAAGAAAGCTTAAATATAGGGCTGCAGTTAGTACTTTAGTCTTTTATAAAAACTTGAAAAAACCTAAAAACACAAAATCTGCCTTAACTACCATTTTCATTACCTTTTATTCTAGCTTAATTGTGATCCAAACTGCTTAAATTTTGCTTTTTCTTATTGTTAGTAGTACTAGCTTAATCTGTTTTAACTTTTTAAGGTTTAGATTTTAGCTTTACTAGCTTAAAAGTGCCCTTGTAGTATGTTTTATAGTTTTTCTCCAAAACTGCTTATTTGCTTTTGAGCTTTCCAACTTATTTAAAAGCTTATGTTTGGTTTAGGTTTGCTTATTAGGTTAGGTTTAAGGTTTTAGTAGCGTATTTAGTCTGATGATTAGCTTATAGAAGCTTGTTGCACAATCTATTAAGTGTAGAATGCCTTAAAGCTTTTTAGGCCATTTGGTCACTTTAAGTAGCTTATTTCTGGCTTATTTGAGGTTTCTAAGAAAAGTTACTTTTTTAAAAGTGCTTATTTTAGTCTTATTTAGCTTTTTCATTGAAAAAATTTGCAAAATAAAAATGTTGATAGTATAGGGAAGCCTCAAGTTTGAATTCGAGACCTCTACCTTAACCCCCAACACTTTACACCAACACCTGCTACCATCTCGCCCTTGGGTCTTTTCTGTTTTAGTTTGCACTCTTTATTCATTTAACCCCTTTTTGCAGTTAAGCCTTTCAGCCCTTTTGGGCTTATTTCTAGCTTATTCAAATAAGCTGGTGAACCCATTTTATTTTTCTTAAGTTTAGAATATATAAAAGTACTTTTCTTAATTTTTCCAGATTTTTATAAATTAGTTTAGTATTTTTAATTAATTTTCTAGATTAAAATAGTTTTTAATTCATAAAAAATTAAATAAAAGTCAAAAAAATAATTCTTTTTTCTAAAATTATTTTTTATCATTTAGGACTTTTAGAAATTAAATTTGCATTTTTAGGGTTAAAATTTGATAATTTAGGTTTATTAGTCGCGTTTTAGGATTCCCGTTAATCGTTTTCGTGCTTTAATCTCTAATTGCTTTAGTTTTTAGTTGCCTTTACTTGCATTTGCGTTTGATTAGTAGAAATAGAATCCAAAAAATCAAAACTTCGATTATTCAAATCACGCGATCACAAACTTAAACGAGATTCTTCATTCACGCTTCGTTAGGACTACGACCCGGAAGGTTTTGAATTTTACTTTGGTTAAAAGTAATTTTCTTAAATCCTTTTGGAATACTTCTTATACTATTTGATAGTCGGTATTTTAGTTACTCGGTGAAAAGAATATAATGAATAAGCACTTGGTATAATTACGATCTTGTTATTCTTAAGCTTATGTTATAATCCTATCGTGTCTAATCTTATCGACTTTGATTATCAACTTTGAATTTATAATCCTATTGCTTATGAATTATATGAAATTATCCGAGTAGTCATATTTCTCACATTTGTTAAAGTTTATTTTTCAGCTGATTATTCGACACTACGCAAATCCCTGTGGATGATCTGGTCTAACCGAAAAAGATTGTACTACATACGTGGGTTATACTTTGACCCGTGTGTTGTTGGGATTAAAAGCTTCTTGATGCTGTTTGGAAATAACTGCTGCTAAGTTAGTGCTGATGGAATAAAAGTTAATGCTGCTACTTACAACTGCTGAAGGATTACAACTGCTAGAAGAGTTTCTACTATCAGAAGGATAAAGACAAGAGAAAGGATTAAGATGAAGATTGTTTATTAAGATTACTTACGCGATAAGTATGAGATATTTTTATAAAAGATACGTAAAAGTTATTTGTTTAGAAGATCATGATAACTTAAGAAAATATTGTAAGCCTGTTAGGACTCCTTGGTGTATAAAAGGAGGTCCTAGGGTATTGTGTTTAATGTACCAAATACACATACACGTTCATACATTTTTGATATATACCTTCAAGGTTGTAAACCCTAGTACTACACAGAGTACTCATATTATTGATAATAATAATATTGGAGCTTTTCAGTGATATCATTGTTTATACAGTTTACTGTTTCATTAATATTCTTCTAAGTATTAAAGAGTAGATTTCGCATACTCTTTAGTATTCACAAAGTTTCTACCATAGTTGTTTTGGATCTATCCAAAGTAACTTAACCTTTACAAGCTAAGGAATCGATCTTAAGTTAGGATCAACAAGTGGTATCAGAGCTTGTGTTCTGAAACTTTGATCTAGAAGAAACTAACAAGAAGAACTCTTTACTCACAAGGAAGAGATGGATCTAGAAACTACACAAACCACTACTACTGCAAAGTTGCCCATTCTCAAACAGGGTGAATATGATATGTGGAGGCTAAGGATTGAGCAATACTTTCAAGTACAAGACTATGCTCTATGGGATGTCATAGAGAATGGAAACTCATTCAAACTAGTAGCTCAAACAACAACAAATGCTGATGGTACCTCAACTTCACTAATACCAGGTCCTGTAACTACTAAAGAAAAGGCTCAAAAGAAGAATGATGTGAAGGTACTAATGAAGTTAATATTGTTTATGGAGTTAGTACTGCTAACACTCAAGTTAGCCCTGCTAGCACTCAAGTTAGCTGATAATAAAACAAGATTTGGTGGGTAATGAGGCACATAGAAGACTTAGTAGACTCTTCTAAAGGCAATTGTATAGAACTTTAGTGCTCAAGCACAGGTCTCTGACTTATTTTTTAAAGGCTTCAGAAGATTGTAGGTCACGTTGGTATCTTGGGTGAAAATATTTCACAAGAAGATCTAAATTTGAAATTTTTAAGAAGTCTGCCTTCTGAGTGGAATACTCATGTTGTGGTCTGGAGGAATAAACTTGATCTAGACACAATGAGCTTTGATGATCTCTACAATAATTTCAAGATTGTTGAACAAGAGGTTAAAGGAACCGCAAGCTCAAGCTCAAGCTCAAGTTCTTAGAATATGGCTTTTGTGTCATCCCTTAGCAGTACTAATGAAGTTAATACTGCTTATGGAGTTAGTACTGCTAACACTCAAGTCAGCCCTACTAGCACTCAAGTTAACACTGCTAGTACTCAAGTTAGTACTGCTAACTTAAGTGATGACATTGTTTATGCATTTTTGGCTAGTCAACCAAATGGGTCTTAACTTGTATATGAGGACCTTAAACAAATCCATGAAGATGACATAGAAGAGATGGATTTGAAGTGGCAGTTAGCATTACTAAGCATGAGGACAAGTAGGTTTTTACAAAAAACTAGTAGAAAGATCACTATCAATAGGAGTGACACAGCTGGATATGACAAGTCTAAGGTGGAGTGTTTCAACTGCCACAAGATAGGACACTTTACAAAGGAATACAAAGGACCTAGGAACCAAGATAACAGGAACATGAATCAAGACAGCTCTAGAAGGACTGTAAATGTGGAAGAAACTTCTTCCAAATCCATGGTGGCTATTGATGGAGCTAGTTTTGACTGGAGTTATATGGCAGATGATGAAGTCCCTACAAACATGTGGCTTTTTTAAACTCTAAGGTACACAATGATAAAACTTGTTCAAAACTTATCTAAAAATCTTTGAAACTCTTAAAACTCAACTTGATGATTTAAGAATAAAGTTTAACAAATCTGAGTTCAATTTAGCTATTTATAAAAGAGGGTTAGCATCTATAGAAGAGCAACTTATCTTTTACAAAAAGAATGAGGTTGTTTTTTATGAGCAACTTGTTGTTCTTAAAAGAGATATCTCATATAAAGACTCAGAACTTAGTATGCTTAAAAGTGAGTTAGAAAAGCTTAAGCAAGAAAAAGAAAGCAATCAACTTAAAATTGAAAAATTTAAAAATGCTTCTAAGAGTTTAGACAAATTAATAGGGAGTCAGATAACTGATAAAAGTAGAAAGGGTGTAGGGTTTGTAAGCTATAATGTTGTTCCACCCCCCCTACAAGATTATTTTCACCTCCAAAGTTTGATTTGTCCAACTCTGGTCAAGAGGAGTTCCAACAGCCTGAGTTTGAAGGCTATAGACCTAAAACTAGTAAAAGTGTTAGTGAAGATATTTCTAATGAGGTTAAGGAATCTCTTAATGCCCCATTAGTTAAGGAGTGGGTTGTCAGTATGATATAGTCTAGAGAAGAAAACTGTTTCTATGTGCTAAGATAGAATTTGTTAGACCTAAACAACAAGAAAAACCAGTTAGGAAACCAGTTAAGTATGCTGAAATGTATAGGTCACAAAGCCTAGGGGAAATCAAAGATATGGATAATCAGAGTCCCAAACCTAGGGAAGTGAATCTTTGTGATGTACAATAAAGTTGTTTGTCTGTGGAGTTTTGACCATTGTGCAAGGCTACTGTAATTACCATCAAAAGGAAAGGGTGGTATCTGGGAATAATTATACAAGGGTGAATTACAATTATTTTGCTAAAAAGGCTCACCCTCAGTGGCATCACTGTTTTATGGAACATGTTTACAAAGAGCAGTTTTAAATAAAAATATGGCTAAGTTCACTAATATGCATGCGTGTTATATACTTACTTATCTTTAAAATATTGGTTTATAGTGCTAGACCAATGTCACATTTTTCTAAATCAGTGCAATCAACTATAAAAAGGCCCTATCAAATAAGAACAACATTAACTAACAAAAATTCTAGGCAAAAATTTAATACTGTTAAGGGAAAATTTTATACTGCTAGGCAAAAAGCAGTTAATATTGCTAGGCCAAATTCAACAGTAGTAGTGCGTTAATGCTTGATGGTGAAATTCATGGTTTTAATATGTTAAGCCTCTCAGCCATTGTTGGGTTTATGAGACCTACCAAACTTAATTAGTGCATCTATTACTTTGAAAGAGGACATAATTATGTTGATCGCAGAGCAAATCCAAGTAGTGATGGCTTGGGTCCAAAGGAAACTAATTTCTTTTATTTTTCTTGTGCCGAGGTCATCCAACAAAAAGAGATAAGGCTATGTTGACAGTGGATGCTCAAGGAACATGACAGGGAACATGTCCTATCTCTCCAGACTTCAAGGAATTTTGATGAGATATGTTACCTTTGGGGGGAGGAGCCCAAATGAGAGAAAATTACTGGTAAAGGAACTCTTAAAACTGGTGAGCTTGATTTTAAGGATGTGTACTTTGTCAAGGAGTTACAGTTTAACCTTTTTAGTGTATCACATATATGTGACAAAAAGAACAATGTTCTTTTTACTGACATTAGATGTTTTCTTCTGTCTCCTGACTTTAAGTTAGCTGATGAGAGTCAGGTTTTACTTAAAGTTCCTAGAAAAAACAATATGTACAGTGTTGATATGAAGAATATTATTCCTAAAGAGTGTTTAACTTGTCTTCTTGCAAAGGCCACACTTGATGAATCAATGCTATGGCATAGATGGCTAGGTCATGTAAATTTTAAAACTATTAATAAACTTGTTAAGGAAAATATTGTGAGAGGTTTACCTTCAAAACGTTTTGAAAATGATTAAACTTGTGTTGCTTGTCTTAAGGGAAAGCAACAGAAAGCCTCTTGTAAGTCTAGGATTCAAAACTCTATTACTTAACCTTTATTCATGTTGCATATCGACTTGTTTGGTCTAACTTTTGTAAGCAGCTTAATGAATAAGAAATTTTATCTAGTTGTCACTGATGATTATAGCAGATTTACTTGGGTTTTCTTTTTAGCATCTAAGGATGAGACTAGTGGCATTCTTAAGAGCTTATAAATAAGATAGGAAATCAGTGATAAGAAAGTAAAGATAATCAGATGTGACAATGGAACAGAGTTCAAGAATAAAGTTATGAGTGAGTTTTGTGAACAAAAAGGCATTAAGAAGGAATATAGTATAGCTATGTTGGGACTTAAAAGACTTTTTGGATTCTTAGAAGTTACTGCTGCTCAGGTACATAATGGAAATTATGCTAAGTGGTTAGTACTGGTAGTATAATGTCACCACTGCTAGTTACTACTATTTGGTATAAATTTAGTAATGATAGCTATAAAGTTACTTCTGTTAGTTGAAGTTAAGACTGCTCAGAGTTGAAGACTAAAAATATAAGCTAAGTAGTTAGTGCTACTAGTAGTAATGTTAAGACTGCTCAGTACAAGTTACTATGTTGTGTTATTAGTACTGCTCTGAGTATCATGTTACTACTGCTTTTTGTTTTATTGTGCTGCTGAGTGGAAAAATTACAATTGTTTGAAGACTTTCTACATGTCAAAATGCGGATAAAGAGAATTAAAGAGATAAAGATATGTTTAGAAAACAAGAATGCATGTGAGGATAAAGTGTTGTGTGAGATAATTATGTAAACAAGATATATATTGTATTTATTTAGAAGATTACGTTTTATGATTAGAAAAAGATTGAGATATGCTTAGGAATATATTGTAAGCGACTTGGACTCCTTAGTTCTATAAAAGAGGAGTTTAGGGAATTAGTTGAGACATCAAATCAAGATATCACAAAAACACAACACATCCACACAAATACACAGATCCAGAGATTAAGAGTTTTGTAAGCTTCAAGGTTGTAAACCCTAGTACTAAGATAGAGTACTCATATTATTATCATTAATAATATTGAAGCATTTTGTTACATCTTGTGTTCATTCATTCATACTTACTGTTTCATTGATAATACTTCTAGAGTATTAAGGTGTAGATTCCGCATACACTTTAATATACATACAAAGTTTCTACAACAAGTTATTTTGGATTTATCCAAGGTAATTTAACCTTAGACAACCTAAGGAATCGATCTAGGTTTGGGATCAACAAGTGGTATTAGAGCTTTGCTTTGAGAAACTTTGATTTAGAAGACATGGAGCTTGAATATACAAATAGTGGTCCTACTGCAAAGCTTCCCATACTCAAATTGGGTTGAGTATGAGATGTGGGTTATTAGGATTAAGCAAGTACTTTCCATAAAAGAAAAAAAAAAAAAAAAAGGGGGAAGAAAGATCCAATACTATCACTTTGGGAAGTGATAGAAAATGGTGATTCATGGGTTTCAGTACCTCATACATCTCAGGAGAATAGCATAACAGTTACAAAGATGTCTACACCTGCCACTGCAGAAGAGAAGACAAATAAAAAGAATGATGTTAAAGCCAGGGGTTTGTTACTCATGGCACTTCCAAATGTACATCAACTAACATTCAGTCAGTATCCAGATGCTAAATCTATGTTTGCTGCCATTGAAACAAGATTTGGAGGTAATGTAGCTACCAAGAAAACTCAGAAAACTCTCTTGAAGCAACAGTATGAGAATTTCAGTGCAACAAGT
>BQNB010027921.1:0-17500 GCA_026074375.1 Tanacetum coccineum
ACCTAAAACAAATCAAGATGTTTTTGAGCCAACTTTTGTTAAAACCAACTCTTATAAAATGAAATTTTCTTGTGTAATTGGGTATAAGCATGTTATCGCTGACCTCCTCCCTTCCTTGCCCATTAACCTAATGTCTAAAAGTTTTTACTATTCCATACTTGGGGACAAGGATGAAAGGGAGAGTCATGCCGGAACTTTAATCGATATACCTGTTTTCGTCAGAAGTTTTTCTATTATTTCAGGTTTTACTATCATTGACGATGATGATATGACAAAAGACGTTGTGCTCGGCATGAGATTTTGCAAGAAGTACGCATCATGCCAAAGGATTATGATGAAATTCGCTCTCGAGGATAATTGCGAGCGAATCATGGAGGAAGAATGAAAAGGAATGAAGAAAAATGTCAAACTTAAAGACCAATTGAAACAAAAGTGCTTCTTGGGAAACAACCCGGTCATTTTAATTGTTTTTCCCATTTTAATTGTTTGTTGCACGAGTCTTGTAGGAACCCGGAATCACTTTTACTTCACCATTTGGAACAAGAAATAAAGATGAGAAGAAAATGAAGAAGAGTAGTGAGAAGTTAGAGAGAAGAAAAATGAGAATAGTTGAATCTAACAAATGTGTGTGAAAACAAATGAGACCAACACCCTCTCCACACTTGGAGAGGGGTCAGTTGTGTGTTTAATTGTTTTCTTGTACCATTGTAGCGAGATAGAATTTGCACTTGTCTTCTAATCTCTTATACAGGATCTTGCTGAAACTATGATATGGTATATGCTGAAAAAGACATGTGTTGAACTCATCCGGGCATGCTGAAGCCCTAGTCAACACACTTTTTGCTCACGGACTCATCTTGGAGAATTATCACGAGCAAAACATCAGGGAGTTTTCTGTTCTAATTCTATTTTCCCTTATTATTTAATTGTTTTATCTATACAACGAGGACGTTGTATAATTTAAGTGGGGGGATGGAGAATTAGAACGTACTTGTCTTCTTTTTACAAAATAACATGCAAAGTGCTTAAAAACGGTCAAAATTTAAATTTTTTTAGCATGACTTTTGTAAAAATCACTAGTTACATTACCTAGCGCACTATAACCCTTGATACATATTGTGAGAATTAAGCCTATTCCGTTTCCAACTGTCTACTAAAATTCCACAAAATTATGAGTGTGCCGGTGATGTAGTGGACTTTAGAACTTGGCCTGGCATATCACTCGAGACCGCCATGATTAGTACTATGGATTTAGATGGAAGAACATGTTCAACTGATAAATTTCTAGGATTAAACCAAATAGCCTACATGTCGTAAAAATAACTAACCACACTGGTTAGTTAAATCCCGTGTAACCCTTGATTACTCTTATTTTTAGAGTAAAATCCCCTAGAACAACCTGTTGAGCCATTCCTTTCTTTTTCTACACCATATTATATGTTTCGTTACACCTTTGCACCTTAGCCTACCGTGTAGATTAAGCCTATTTCTCTATGTTGCTAGTTGCTTTCGTGTAAAGTTTTGTATTTCCTGTGTCAAAGTGAAAATTTTCTATCTCTGTAATGGTCGGGAAATTGCACAATGCAATGGGAAAAATATGTAGCTCGTAAGTTTCGCTACTTTCGCGATTATGAATTATGCCCGAAGATGAAATGCTACAAGGAAAAGATTATCCGGACAAATTATGAAAGTGAAGACGGTGGAATTAAACCGAGATCTATGATGTATTTCAAAAAAAGGAGAGAAGGAAGAAAAATAGTCGGTTCAAAAGAAGTTTATACCGAAGGAATTACTTAGAAGGATCGATTATTCGTTGATACATTACAAAAATCAACGATGTAAAGTCTTGTAAAAAGTGGCCGATATCACCACTTATGTAAAAGTATGTAAAGAGCGGGATGTAAGGGAAGTTGACCGTTATGGGAACGCCAACTTAGGTTGTCTTTGTCATTTCTATGATCGAGGCGTCTGTCTATATGTTCGAGTCTTTGTCATGGAACGGTCGGGGGAAAGTTACTAGCAACCGTACCTTATTTGTTGGCTTAATCTATTTGTTTTGTGAATTTTACTTAACACCCATTTTACTTCCCTTTCCTAGCAACTAACCTTAGTGTCTACTCAAACGAGGACTTGTTCGAGCATGCATGTCTATTCTGTCGTTACGGCCATGTATGCATGTCTCAGCTGCCTTGTTGGATGACGACTTTCGGTGAAAGTTAGAAGCTCCCTACCCTATATCATTCTTCATCCTAACCGCTGGTTAAACACGAACAGGGATGTGTTCGGATTGTATATGTCTATTCCGTCGTTACGGCCGTGTATGTACGATACAGCTGCCTTGTTGGTGTGGTACTTATGGTGAAAGACTGTTGAATGATCAACCGTAAGCCTTCTTAACCCAATTTAGCTTTTGACTTGTTCTTCCTCAGCTTTAGCGGTGGAGATGTGTATCCTTGCCAAGCCTATGATACGAAGCTAATCACGACCGAGCAATTGAGCGTACTACTTAAATGTTGCACCCTAGATTAGTTGAGTGATCTGAGTGTTTTCATTTCCATATTTCGTGAGGAGCTCGGTTATGTACAGGTGATTAGGACAAAACGATGCTTAAACGAAAAATCCTCAACTTCGGTTGGGACACATTTTCATAAACTGAAACTTTTTCTAAAGTCTACTTGAGGACAAGTAGGATTCAAGTGGGGGGATATTTGATGACATCAAATAACGTCACTTTATTATATCATTTATCCCATCTATTTTGCCCACTTTTATATAATTATTGCATTATTTGGTACTTAATTGCTTTAAAGTTGATAAATGCAGTAATTCAGGAGTGTTTTGTGAAGACAAGCTAAAAGGCGCATAATTTGGAGCTAAAATGAAGACATTTGAAGATTGCTGAAATTTCACCAATACGCCGTATCCAACTTAAGAGATACGGCGTATCTGCGCCAAGACTTCACAAGAAAACGCGTTTGACCAATTCCCAATACGGCGTATCTATGTTGTCTACATACGCCGTATCCATGAAGATAACTATTCGAAGATACAGTCAATCAAGTAAATTGGGAATGATATCAAAGATTTATTACAAACGTAGCGCGCACTCCAAGGAATCCAGCCTAATACGTCGTATCGACCTTGCTGGATACGGCTGTTGGGAATTAAGGGCTTCTACAAAGTTTATAGTGCTGGTTCAACTTAGTACTGCCAAGTCAAAAAGTTTGTACTGCTGAGATTATAACTACCAGTACTAACTGGTTAGTACTGCTAGAGCTAAAGTTAGTACTGCCAGTACTAATGCTGAAGAGAACTTGACACTGCTGCATGAAGATTAGTACTGATGAAGAGTTAAACGCGTTTGGTGATATGTATGGACTTATTCTGTGTATATCTTATATAGTTAGAAGATATGTTGATATCTTATAGAATTTTAGAAGATTTGTAGTTATCTTGTAAAGGACTCCTTGGTGTATAAAAAGAGATCCTAGGTTATGGTTTTAGAAATAACAAAAAACGAGTCATTGTCATAGCTTCAAGGTTTTTTGTAACCCTAATACTTTTGAGTATTCGTATTAATATATTGGAGCTTATTGTTTTTGGTTGTATTTCTGTGCGTTAAACATTCATTACTGTTATTCTTCTTAGTGGTATAAACTACATTCCGCATAGTTTATATCATACACTCAAAGTTTCAGTCTTAGTACCTTTGGATTTATCCAAGGATACTAAACCTTACATCAAGCTAAGGAGTTTAAGATCTGTTCATTAGGATCAACAAGTGGTATCAGAGCTTGTTGTGAAGCTTTGAATAAGAAGAAACTAACAATACATATTAGATCTAATTCTCAGTGATAAGATGGAGACAGGAACTAATTCTACAACTCTGACTGCAAGACTCCTTATCCTCAACCCAGGGGAATATGATCTCTGGTTAATGAGGATAGAACAATACTTTCTCATGGTTGATTACTCCCTCTGGGAAGTAATTTTGAATGGTAACAAAGTGCTTAAGATAACTGTTGGAGAAACTAAGCAGGAATATAAACCTACTACTGCAGAAGAAAAGCATGACAGGAGGAATGAGATGAAAGCTAGAGGAACTCTATTGATGGCTCTCCCAAATAAGGATCAACTGAAGTTTCATTCATACAAAGATGCAAAACTACTTATGGAAGCCATAGAGAAGAGGTATGGAGGAAACAAGGAATCCAAGAAAGTTTAGAGAACTCTACTCAAGCACCAATATGAGAACTTTTCAGGATCCAGCTCATAAACAATGGATCAAACTTTTGACAGGTTGCAAAAACTTATTAGTTAGTTGGAGATCCAAGGTGAAGTTATTACACAAGAAGACATGAACTTAAAACTGTTAAGAAGTCTTCCATCTGAATGGAAGACTCATGCTTTGATCTGGATGAACAAAGACGAGATAGAGACCATTAGTTTGGATGACTTGTACAACAACTTGAAGATATATGAACCCGAACTTGCAGGATCATGAAGTACAAGCCAAAATCCACAAAATGTGGCTTTTGTGTCCTCCAACAGCACTAACAGCACAAATGAATCAGATAACACTGCTTATGAAGTTAGTGCTGCTCATACTCAATGTAATCCTACATCTAGAGATAACCTTAGTGTTGCTATGATTTGTGCTTTCCTAGCTAGTCAGCCCAATTCTCCTCAACTTGCACGAGAGGATTTAGAACAAATTGATCATGATGACCTAGAAGAAATGGATTTACAATGGGAAATGGTCATGCTAATAATTAGAGTTAGGAGATTCATCCAGAGGACAGGCAGGAAGTTAGATGTAAATGGTCAAAGAGTTGGATTTGACAAGACTAAAGTAGAGTGCTACAACTGCCATAAAAATGGTCACTTTGCAAGAGATTGTAGAGCTCCTAGAAATCAAGAAAACAGATGAAGAGAGAATAATAGAAGAACTGTGACAGTGGAAACTTCCACTGAAAATGCCTTGGTTGCTCAAAATAGAATTGGAGGGTATGATTAGTTTTGACAAAAACTCGTTTCTTATAAAATATTTTTTACAATGATTTGAAAAACGGACTTCGAAACGATAATGGAAAGTAAATAAGCCTTTATTTCCGCCACCCGAGCCTACGGTCAGTTGTTTTGATGATTTTGACTTCTTTAAAGATTTTGAGAATGAATTTCCAGCAATTGTTTACAATGATGCTCTAAGTTCTAAATCATATTTCTTTATTAACCTATGTAGGTCATCCGATATCGATGGGAATTCCAGTTAAGAATGAACATAAAGCATACTGGGCACTTAAACAATGCAATATGTATCTCATAGCAGCTGCAAAAAAACATTTCATGGAGCTTAACGAATTAATGGAGTTACGAGACGGAGCATATGAAAATACCCGAATCTACATGGAAAGAACTAAGAAATGGCACGACTCTAGGCTTCGCGGAGATAAAGACTTTAAAAATGGAGAGAAAGTCTTGTTGTTTAACTCCCGCCTAAAGTTACACCCAGGGAAACTCAAGTCGAAATGGACCGGTCCTTTCTTAGTTAAAACCATGTACCTTTAGGAGCAGTAGAAATCATCGACAACGATGCTTCAAGCATTAAGGTCAACGGACATAGGTTAAAAAAAATACCACGATAGAATTTTCAACACGGATGATAACGAATTCATAGAGCTCGACACGTAACAGGATGGAAAAAGGTCGAACTTAAAGACCAGCTGAAACAAAAGTGCTTCCCGAGAGACAACCCTGTCATTTTAATTGTTTGTCGCATTTAATTGTTTGTTGCATGATTCTGTCTTCCCAGACACTCTATACGGCGTATCGAACCCCTCTGGATACGGTGTATAAACGTGTCTGGACGTTATCAGTTTTAAAACTTAATATTTAATTTATAGTATTTAATCGTTTTTACATGAACCATACGGCGTATCCTAGGGTTTGGGATACGGCGTATTGATCCATGTACAGTTGTGTGTTTAATTGTTTTCCTATACCATTGTAGCGAGATAGAAATTGCACTCGTCTTCTAATCTTTTATGCAGGACGTTGCTGAAACTATGATATGGTATATTCTGAAAAGGACATGTGTTGAACT
Source organism: Tanacetum coccineum (assembly GCA_026074375.1). Taxonomy (NCBI): domain Eukaryota; kingdom Viridiplantae; phylum Streptophyta; class Magnoliopsida; order Asterales; family Asteraceae; genus Tanacetum; species Tanacetum coccineum. Next base: position 6,104 of record BQNB010027921.1, read on the forward strand.
TATCCGGGCATTCTGAAACCCTAGTCAACACACTTTTTGCTCAAGAACTCATCTTGGAGAATTATCACGAGCAAAACATCAGGGAGTTTTTCGTTCTAATTCTATTCTTCCTTATTATTTAATTGTTTTATCTATACAACAAGGACGTTGTATAATTTAAGTAGGGGGATGGAGAATTAGAACGTACTTGTCTTCTTTTTTACAAAATAACATGCTACGAGCTTAAAAGTGCTTAAAAATAGGCCAAATTTAAAAAAATTTAGCATGACTTTTGTAAAAATCACTAGTTACATTACCTAGCGCACTATAACCCTTGATACATATTGTGAGAATTAAGCCTATTCCATTTCCAATTGTTTACCTAAAAATTCCACAAAATTATGAGTGTGCCGGTGATGTAGTGGACTTTAGAACTTGGCCTGGTATATCACTCGAGACCGCAATGATTAGTACTATGGATTTAGATGGAGGAACATGTTCAACTGATAAATTTCTAGGATTAAACCAAATAGCCTACATGTCGTAAAATTAACTAACTACACTGGTTAGTTAAATGTTCCACGGGATTTAAATTGAAGCAATTTGATTTCCACATGGACAGCTAAGAGCAGTAGGTACAGTCTCGTGCCATGACTCAAGCCGTGGGAAAAAGTACACTTTTTTGTCCATAACACCAAAAACTCCCATAACACCAAAAAGAGGCTCTTTGGTTAACACCAGATTTTTTGGTGTTATGGGAAGACCCTACTTTTTTTTTATAAATAATCATATAAATATAAATTTTAAATTTCATTGATAATTAAAAAAACATTACATAAACTTAAAAAAATAAATAACACATAAAAACAAAATACATTAATTTAAATTTCATCATTAAGGTTCATTTTTTTTTTTTTTTTTTTTTTTTTTTTTTTTTTTTTCTTTTTTTTTTTTTTCTTTTTTTTTTCTTATTTTTTTTTTTTTTTTTTTTTTTTTTTTTTTTTTTTTTTTTTTTTTTTTTATCTTTTTTTTTTTTTTTTTTTTTTTTTTTTTCTTTATACAAATGATCTATAATATCTTGTCGAATGTCCTCGTGCACTCTCCTATCCCCGAGTTCTTTGTTTTCATTCGTTGTCTTTCGCATCGTTCGACCCAAGTACGTTGAATATTGCTCTCTGGATAAGCGTACATCGACCAATATTCACTAATATCGAACTTTTGATCTTCCAATATCATGTTATGTAATATCATGCAACAATAAATGATTCTTTTAATCGTGTTCATGTGATATGCTCGTGCGGGTTGTTGTATGATTCCCCACCGACCTTGTAGGAATCCAAAAGCTCTTTCAATATCTTTTCTTGCACTTTCTTGAACTCTTTTAAACTTTTGTGTTTTAGATCCCTTGCGATAGTAAACGCTTTGACAAACCTAGCCCATTGTGGATAAATTTCATCCGCTAAATAATAACCTTTTTGGTATGTTTTTCCGTTTACTTGAAACGGAGCTTCGGGAGTTTTATCCGCTAGAAGGTCATCAAATAACAGTGAACCATATAAAACATTAAGGTCGTTGTTGGCCCTCGGTACCCCAAAATATGCATATAAAAACTTATTGTTGATCCGCACGGCCTCAGCAATTGTAGTCGGGTATTTTTTTATCTTCTTTTGGAATTGACCATGTAAAGGACTTATGACACTTTACCATTCCAATGCTAAATTAATGGTTTAAAAGTTACCAAAAAACCCCCTACGTGCTAGTTTTTTTGAAAAATAGACGTTCCCAACAGCTAGTTTTTTTTAATTATTATATAATATATTATATATATATATATATATATATATATATATATATATATAAACGCGAGACGCGGTACAGTGTCTCGCGTTTTCGCCCACCATCTCGGCTGGTGGTGGCGGCGCGAAATGCAAAAACGCCACCCACGGTGTGGTTGTCGCGCCGTGGGCTGGCGTTTTCGCCGACGGCTCAAGCCACCAGCCACCGTACCTTGTGCTTTAAGAAATAACAAATTAAATTAACAATTTAAAAGCATTTCACACCTGATGTGTCGATATTTTTTATTATTTTTTAAATTGCAATTTTTTTCACAACTATTTCACAATATATTTCAAACATGCTTCTAGCGAGGCTTGAACTCACAACCTCTAAGTTGATATGGAACTCACATACTCAATGATACTTAATAGCCAATTGAGCTAGCGGTTTACTGTATCTCGTTAACCCAAACGTGGGATAATTATGATTCCATATGCAACCCTACCTAATTGAGTAATGGTCTCTAAGCCCAAAGATACAGAGACGTCTACCTTATACGTACATGATGTTTCTTTACTCGTGGTATTACGTGGTTTGCCTTTTACATATCGACAATAAGATATATAAGTCGTCGATAAATGTAGAACTACTAGATGCATGTGGGTCGGTTTCCTATGACAAAATTTTGTCAAAACGAAAACTGTATACGCACGAATACTACTTAGCTATCTTGTACTATAATGGAGTACAAAATACAATAAAATCTGACACAAGTAAAATTAGTTAAATGTAAAATGAAGACATACTGTTGGGGAAGAGGAGACATGCAGCATCTCCATCCTAAATTTATCATTGATTACCTTGAGTTTCTTATTTCGTTCATGAGTTCCCATATGCAAGTGGAAGGTGTTTTTCATACAAATTATTTTGCACACAATAATTAAATGTTGTAAGTGAGGTGCTTGTATAGCACGCAGTCGGATGTTTATACACTCTATTTTTTACTACACGGACCAACTAATTCACAGACTTGAGTTTATCTTCAAACAAACTCAAACCGGGTAAAAACACTTTTTTATAAAAAAGTAGCCACTTCAATTTATATTGCACTTAGAAAAAATTAAACTTAAAATCTGACACATTTCTATTTTCTTAAATGGCTGAGATATTATCTGAATAAACAAGACGCTCCAAGGTTGAGGAAAAAAAATAAAACACCAAAGAGAAGGAAAAAAAACATCAAGAGAGGGAGCCAAACTAAGTATACAGCTAAAAAGGCTTAGATATCTAAGCTGCGTTTAGTTGGAGGAAAACACCCTTATTTTTCACAAAATGTTTTGTGGAAAACAAGGAAAACAGAGATCACGTTCATTTCGTCGTTTTTCAACAAAATTCTTCGGCATAAAACACAAAATAAAAAAAAAAAACCTTCTGCTTTTTTAATCCCTTTTGTACATTTTTTTTTGTTTTTTCTCCTTTTTATACAAACCAAAAAAAACATAAAACTAGAGGGGGGGCGGAGGTGGGAAAAAAAAAAAACAATTTTTTAAAATTTTTGTTGTTTTTTAGTTTTTTTTTTCTCCCGGGTTTTTTTCCCTTTTATGGGGGGGGGGGAACCTCAATTAATAAAATTCGAATTTTTTTTTTTCCTATTATTATTTTCGTTTTTTTAATAACGTTTTTTTTTTTTTTTTATTTTAAAGGTTTTTTTTGTGTCTTTGTTGGGGGGAGGTTTTTTATAGTTTACGGACCTTTTTTTTTTTTTTTAACGGGTTTTTTTGTTTTTTTTTTTTTTTTCGGGGGGAGGCGGGGTGGTTTGTCCGGGGGTTGGGGGGTTTTTTTTTTTTTTAACGAGATTTTTATTCGGTCCGTTTTTTTACGGGATTTTTCGTCCTTTTTTTTAACGGTTTTCCGTCCGGTTTTTTACGATTTCGTCCGTTTTTTACGATTTCGTCCTTTTTTTACGATTTCGTTTTTTTTTCCCATCGGTTTTTTTTTTTTTTTTACTGGGGGGGGGGGTTTCGTCATTTTTTACGATTTCGTTTGTTTTTTTACGATTTCGTCCGTTTTTTAAGTTTTCGTAAAAAACGGACGAAATCGTAAAAAAATGGACGAATCGTAAAAACAGACGAAATCGTAAAAAAACGGACGAAAACGTTAAAAAACAGACGAAATCGTAAAAAACCGACGAAACATAAAAAACGGACGAAAACGTAAAAAACGGACGAAATCGTAAAAAACGGACGAAATCGTAAAAAAGGATGAAAACGTAAAAAACTGACGAAATCATAAAAAAAACACAGGACGGAAATCGTATTTTTTAATTAAATATTTATAAATAAAAGAACAAAAAACTGGGACGAACGTAAAAAAGCGGACGAAAACGTAAAAAAACAGACGAAAACGTAAAAAAACGAACGAAAACGTAAAAAACAGGGACGAAAACGTAAAAAAATGAACGAAAACGTAAAAAATACAATAAAAAAAAAAAATAAAAAAAAAAAAAACAAAATTAATAAATAAAAAAAAATATCAAAACACAATATACAAAATGATTGAAAACGTTAAAAAACCATTAAATAAATAAGATTCACCCAGTAGCCCATTTATCCCATTAGTGCCCGTTTTGGCCCGTACCCGTTTTGCCTGATGCCCGCGCCCGCCCGTTTTGCCGCCTCTATTTTTGTGTTTCGAATATGTCTTTATAATATTACAAAAGTAAATAGAGAATTGAGATAGAAACAACAACACTTGAACATGTATTCTAGTTTTGTAAAATGGAAAACACAAACACATGTTTCTTTAACTAAACACATTTTCTAAATTTTCAATTGTTTTGCGGAGATGGAAACCCCCTCCTTTTTTCTACAAAACAGAAACAGAAAATGATGGAAAATGTTTTTCAACTAAACGCAACCCTAGCATTTCCGGTTGATTCTTTTAGAAGAAATACGACTACACATCGAGAGGTTAGAGAGATGTTGGATACTAGGGAAGACATTGTTGGGTTTTATGACCTAATTAGCAATTAATTAACACGAGTACGCAGCGGAATTAAAGAACACATGTAGAACTCATTAATCTAACAAGGATAGAAGTTGTTTACTTTAGCACGAAACGATACACCGTTTTAAAGGTAATCCGTTAACTCAGTCTTCTATATACGCGTATGTATAATAACCACACGCAAAACCTCCAAGATCTAAAGTAAGATCTCTCTAAGCTTCCACACACAATACGTTCTTAGCAAACAATGAAGTATGCTAGTACTAATAGTGTTTTAGTAAACGAACACCGCAACACTTGAATCAATCAACACGCGAGCTAACACCACGGTGGTGGTGGTACACGATCGCCAAACAAAACCCTAAAGGGTTGTTTGGTTTAAGTCGATCGGCAAAGAAGACAAACCGAAAAACCCTTTGGGTTTGTGGGATCGGTCGAACACAAGGAGGAAGAGAGGGGAGAGTATTAGGGATTTTTCACAAAACACATACTCAATAATGAACCTCAAGTCCTCCTTATATAGCCTACACAATCTTGGAGAACAAGCAAGCAAGCCCAAACCCTATTGGGTTGTGGGTTTCGGCCGACCAAAGGAGAAGGGGGGAAACCCTCACTTTCCTTTTTCCCGTTTTGCATATTAGTCCTTAATGTTTAACTTTTAAACATTTAACTAATATATTTATTTATTGTTTACTAAAAACACTAATTAAGCATTGTTTACGTATTAACGTGTGCGCCCCCTTAGGCTCGAATAAATAATTCGAACATATATTATTTACGATGGACATATTCCAACAGCTCCCACTTGGACATGTAAATAATACAATAACATTGGTAAGCGTCTAGCAAACACGCCATTGCTCCGAAATATTCGAGTTTATGTTTCAAAGGGCATGAACACAAAGATTTATGGTATTTAACAATCCTTTGTTTCTGATACCGTTGTTAAATTGGATATGGAATCAAATGTCATTCCATATTTTAACGATTTGTATCTCGTATATACGATTAATCAAGATTACCAAAAATCATTGAGACATATCTACCTGAGTTTTTGAGTGCGACCACACATACATCTAATTAACCCTACGAGGGGACCAGTGGTATCTTCTTCAATAATTTGAAGGAACAAATTATGTATTGACTACAAGTGTCTAGTCATCATGTGGCATAAACCCATTTCTGAATGATCCCTTATTAGTTACACTTTATTCAGGACAATTAAACTAAAATCAAGAAGGAATATCCTCATATGCTAAACCTTCTAGCGTCTCATGTCTATGGATTTATGTAAAATAAAAATCTCGTAACAAGATTCACTTGAATTCGTTAGATCCATTAAAGTGATATTCTTGTGGGGGGAAAAATATTCATCTTATGATATCATGGAGTTTGGTGGACTCATCCTTAATCTCTCATATATATACACCAATCACTCAGAATTGTCTTAATTTAACGATATTCCCATATCATTAATCGACAACGGATTAATTTAGAATAATACATTTATTATTCTAGATTTATACATGAGATACTGACACAATTGTATATATTAAAATACAAAAATACCAACGCATCTATATATAAAATCAAATTGTTTTAACCATCCCTTATCTAAATACTAACACTGATCTTCATGAAACTACAAGCAGGACGAAAGCCCCAGGCTCCTAGTATGTTGAGTAAGCTTCCTATTTGATAAAGCCTTTTGTTAAAAGGAATCAGCTAGATTGTTATCTGTGTGAAACTTTAGTATCCTTATTTTGCCAGGTTCAACACACTCGCGAACTTAATGATATCGTCTTGATTGTATCTGGAGGCCTCTCTGACTCCGGTTCATTAGCATAAATGGAACCTGCAGCTGAATTGTCGCAGTACATTTTTATGGTTCATTTATCGTGTTGGTACTATACCAAGCCATGGGAGATAAACTTTCTATCCAAACAGCTTCCATGGCAGCTTTGAAGCAGCTATGTTATTCAGATTCTGTAGCAGACCATTGCCTAGTAGTACTTTGCTGGAGCTCTTCCAATCCACTGGCCTCCATTCAGGAACGAAAACTATCCTGTTTGTGACTTCGTGTCATTCTATCAGTCTAGTATCAGATCGCCCAATAGAATTAAACTCTAATTTCTGTGTTAGGATTTCCACCATAAACCAAGAACATATCTTTAGTGTTTCTTAAATACTTAAGAATGTTTTTCACAGCAGTCTAGTGAAGTTCACCTGGATTCTGTTAAAATTGGCTTGTCATATTTTACGCGAACGCAACATCAGGTCCTGTGCATCTAACCGCATACATAATGCAACCCACAGCTGAAGCATAAGGTACATTCTTTATGCGATTCACCTCTTTAGGCATTTGAGCACCTTGTGATTTGTTTAAGTCAGGTCTTTCTTGCATAGGGATATGACCACGTTTGGAATTATCCATTTTATATCTCTTTAAGATCTTATCCATGTAATCTTTTTGACCAATTCCTATTAATCGTTCATCAATTATCTATATATTTTTATTCCAAGGAATAAAATGAACGCTTCCCTTAAATCCTTCATAGAAAAACCACTTTCCAAGATAATTCTTTACACTTTGTAAACTGGAATGTGATTACATGATGATTAAGTCATCAACATATAAGATGAGGAATGTAACAATTACTCCACTTGGCCTTTTGATATACACATGGATCATCAGATTTTGAGAAAATCCTAAAATTTTTAATTTCTTCATTCAAATCTTTTTTTCCAGCTTCTGAGGCTTGGCTTAAGACCATAAAGGGATCTTTTGTAGCTTGCATAACTTTCCTGGGATATTTAGGATCCACAAACCTTCAGGTTGTACCATATAAATGTCTTCATCAAGTTAACCTTAAGAAGGCTTGTTTTTAATCATTTGCCATATCTTATACATCATAGTTTGCTCTATAGATCTGAGAATTCTAATAGCTCTAATGTCAGCGACAGGTGAGAACGTTTCTTCATAATCAACCCTGTAGAGTTGAGTATATCCCTTTGCTACAAGACGATCTTTATAGACGTGTACAATACCATCCATGTTTGTCTTTTTATTAAAAAGCCACTTACTCCCAACGGTCTTACAACCAGGAGGAAGATCGACCAGGACCCATACCATATTGTCCATCATGGATTGTATTTCCGCATTCATAGCATCGATCCACTTATTAGATTCTGAATCTAACATTGCGGCTTTATAGCTAGTGGGTTCATTAAGATCCCCTAGACTATGCTCCTCCACCTCTACATTTAGACATAAGCGGTTTGGAGCTCGACGTGTCCTTTCGGACCTACGAATCGGAATCACTTCCTCTTGTGGTGGTTGTGGTGGTTCAAAACCCTCCACCTCTTGAGGAATGTTGCTAGTGATTTCAGAAGGTGTTGTATCTTCTTCTTCTTGAATTTCTTCAAGATCTACCGCCCTCCCACTGATTTCTTGACTTATGAGCGTTCTCAAAGAATTCAGCTACTTGCTACCACACTTTTGTTTTCAGGCGGAAGTAGAAATAGTAACCCATTGTTTCCTTTGGTATCCTATAAAGATACACTTAACAGATCTTTCGTTTGAGTTGTCAGGGTTATCTCTTTAACAAGAGCTCCAGCACACCCCAGAACTTTAGTAGGAAAAGTTTGGAACTTTTTTGTTGGTTTCCATACCACAGTTCATATGGTGTCTTATCTACCTTCTTTGTTGGAACCATATTGAGAATGCGTGTTGCAGACTCTAGAGCATAATCCCAAAAGGATAAAGGCAAAGTTGTAAGATTCATCATAGATCGCACCATGTCTAACAAAGTACGGTTTCTCCTCTCAGACACTCCATTATGTTGTGGTGTGTATGGAGGAGTAAGCTGTTGAACAATTCCATTAGCTTTTATATAATCTTTAAACTCTTGGCTAATGTATTCACGCCACCACGATCTGATCGTCTTGCCTTAATGGTTCTTACGAGTTGATTTTCACTTCATTTTTAAACATTTGAACGTTTCAAAAACCTCATGTTTATGTTTAAGAAGATAAACATAAACCTTAACGGAACTTAATCATCTGTGATGTAATGAAGTAGCTTGCACCTTGTCTTGACACTATGTCTAATGGACCACATACGTCAGTATGTATTATTCAAGAAGATCTTTTGCCTTTCGTTACTATAAGGAAAATGGTTTCTTTGTCATCTTTTCCGATAACAAGATCGCATTTATCAAAAAGATTCAGATCCGATGATTTTAACAGCCTTCTTGTTGCAGCTGTTAATACGTATTCTTGTTTATATATGCAAGACGCAGTGCCATAGATAAGTAGAGTCCAAGTTACGCTTGACTCTTTTGTTGCTAACATTATAAATAGAATTAACGTTTGGTACAAGATCATGCATATCAATTTCATAAATACCATTACGAGCAATAACATTAAAATAAAGAACATTATTCTTTGAAATTGAAATTCCATAATCCGTAAAGCATTGAACAAATCCATCGTCAACCAAACGAGAAACTGAAACAACACCTCTAGTTATAGTAGGTGCATAATGATAATTGTCTAAACAATCACTAGGAAATTTGGTAAAGGTAAGTACATAACCTTCCAATAGCTTCTACTTGTTCACGGAACTCATTGACCACATACAAGTAAAGAGTCCATCGTTTCAGATTCCTTTCAATCCTAAATTCCCTGTTTTGTGTTACAAATGTGACTACCACAACCAGTGTTCATACCACAAGGAGTTATTATTTGGTAAAGAAACATCAATTCTTTTCTTTTTTTATATTGTGATGATACTGAAAGAACTGCAGAGTCCAATTGCTTCTTTTTCTTCAAAACTCAACAAGATAAATAGGACAATTCTTTTCTAATGTCCTACCTCTTGTGTGTAGCAGCATCATACTTGCTGGGCGCTCCATAGTAGTAGCTTAGGGTTTTTAGGGCTGAGGGATATAAACCTTCTTATCCTTTCCCTTGCTTTAACCTTTATTCTGCCTTTTGCTTTAAGCGATTTCTTATTGGCCTTCTGGATTTTACCACTTTTAATCATCATTACTTGTGGAGTTTCAGCCTTTTTAGGTAAACCTTTCTCATACTCAATAAGCATAGCATGAATTTCACCAATTGTCTTTCCCATGTTATGCATATTGTAATTTCTAATAAATCCCATAAAATCTTTAGTAAGGCCATTAAGAATTAAGCCTATTGTGACATCTTGTGGTAGTACATAACCAAGGCTTTCCAGTTTCTCCACATATCCTTTCATCTTTAGGACATAGTCAGCAACTGGTTTACCCTCCTCTTGTTTGCAAGCATGGAAAGATTGGATTAAGTCAAACTTCTCCACTCTAGCTTGTTTTTCAAACATAGATCGAAGCTCCTGAATATCGTCAAACGGATAGTACATATTCAACTGTCTATGTAGTTCAGGGGTCATACTCCAAGCATCAAGACAAGGCATCTCTGTATGAGCATCATATAGAGATGTCCAACTGATCTACAACTTTGTTCAGCAAACGGCTCAGGAGCTGGGGGTAAAGGCTGTTTAATGACATGCATTTTCTTCTCGACTCTCAAGACTAACTTAAGTCGAGCAAACCAGTCATTGAAATTAGTACCAAAAAGTGTTTCTTTATCAAACATCGACCTGAAAGCCGAATGGTTTATGTTTTGAGCTGGTAGTGCCATCTATAAAACTATAAAAGTTCAAGAATTAGTATTTTCGATAATACTCCTTGAAGAAAATTAATTACCCAATTATATTGAAAATAAACAATAATTAATTTTCTAAGGTTAGGATCCTACTTGACATACCACCACCACATCAGTTGATCTGCTAGTGATGATGTATTCAAAAGGTAATCAACGATTGATAATTCACAACATTTGTAACTCCTAAACCATATGGGACTTACTTTATTACAATAATATCTAGTAAGCATGTTTCATCCCATCTATGCCGCGTGTTAATAGGTCTAACCACAACAACGCTAAGTCGTCCAATCAAAAACTGTGATTATGTAACACTCACCGTCTCACGGAAAAGCGTATAATCACCTTGAGACTGCAAATCTACACACGTCTCACGCATAGTAAAGAGCAATCTACAAGTGTTTTTACAAATTGGATGGCAACAACTTAGTTGAAAAATGGTATTTTATTTGACGTGTCAAATATGTACGAAGAAGCATGCATACATCTTCGTATCATAGATTTTAATAAAAACTTTATTCTCAATTAAGTTATTATTACGGTATCACCTTATTTCCTATACATCTAATGTATAAATAGTGTTACCTTTAAAAAATTGACGATTCAACGTGTTTTCAAATCTTAAAGATTTTATATTTTATCACGGGAAAAGATTAAAGAATAGTTAAAAACCATTCAAACCCTAGACCATTTGCGACTTCCTAAATAGTATGCAAGATAAGGAAACTACAACGTAGTCAGGTATTATAGGGTAATGGTATCTACAAGACCGAAGTCTTGATGAGTCTCCCCGAACCTTATCCTTGCAACTAAGTAGTACTTTTGCAAATTACGTCATTGATAAAAAATAAAACTTTAATTTGGAAAACACATTATGAACTATAAATAGTCCATAATAAATTTGATTTCATAATTATTAGTCATGTT
>BQNB010027921.1:30000-38261 GCA_026074375.1 Tanacetum coccineum
TTTTGGAGTAGCAAGGGAGAGAATTTCCAAAATTTTGAATGATCTAAGTATTTATATGTATAAGCAAATGTGGTAAGGGGTATTGGGTATGTTGTGCGTGCATGCATGAAATGTAATGCAAGTTTGGAAAGACTTACGTAATGTTTGTAAAACCGTATGAAAATGAATTGTAAATCATGCTCATGAGAATGATAATGTACTAGTTAGACGTAGACTAAACTTAGTCTAGTGGCGGAAAACGTCCAAACGTGGTTCTCGTTATACGTGGGATAACCTAATGGTTATACGTAAAGTCTAAAGTTTCCTTGTTTGGAATAAACGTTCAAGTTTATAAATAAATGTAACCCGAAATTGTCAGTTGTCACAAATATGATTGTTGATGTACTATCACAATACTAAGAGACTGGTAACATGTCCTTTACTTTCAAGTCTTTTAGCAAATTAATAAGCCAAACTACATCACAAGTAGTAGATTCCATACATCTATACTCAGCCTCTCATCTGAAAACCTTAAAATGGTTGCTTGGTTTTCACTTTTCCAAGATACCACATTTTCACAAAAATACACGAAACCTAGAGACGTGGATTTTCTTAACATAGGACACTTAGCCAAGTCTCCAATTGCCACAACCTGGAGACATTTTCAAATATGTTAGCGCTCTCAACGTATTAGATGAATGAGACTCCAATGGAGAATGCATATGTTGACTCAAGCAGTGAACTGCATATGAAATATCAGGCTGGTAACTGACTATACTATAACAACTAACATTTTTCTAGGTTAATATTTCTAGGTTAATATTTAATTATTAACTTTAACATTTTACTTTGAACATGTGAATAATTGAATTTAACATATAACCGTTAAGTTATCCTTCGTAACAAGAAAAACCTTTGAATGTATCCCGACTCTAGACTAAGTTTAGTCTACATGTAACTAGTACATTATCATCCTCTTGAGCATAATTTATAATTCATTTCATATGTTTTACAACTTTTATGTAAATTTTCCAAACTTGCATCATGTTGCATGCATGCATATACAAACTACCCAATACTTTACCACCCTTCTTATATATACTTATATATACATTCAAGTAACATTCCCCCGTCCTTACCTTCTAGAAACCGGCTACCCTTAGGGTGTAAGCCAAATTATGCTTTTTGCCTTGATTATCCACCTTACCTTATTTATGTTTAACATAATCCAATAATAAGCAACCTAAGCTAGATCACATCACATTGTGTTCCTCCTCTCTTTTCTCTTGCTTGTGGTCGGCCCTCAAGAGGTTTTCCTTTTCCCCATGCTCACTCAATCCCCTTATGGTGTTACAAAAGGAGATGCTCTCAAAGCACCTTTTGACCTTAGCCAAATTGTTTTATAAGAGAAGATTCCTTAGTTAGTTTCTCACCACATTTAAACTCACAAACACGCTCCATTTCTCTCTACCATTTTTGGCAGCCACAAGGTACCAATCTTTCAAGCTTTTGGTTTAAGGATTTTACAAGAACTTAGGGTTTGAGTTTTAAAATTAGGGTTTTCTAGTGTTCTTGGGTAGTTTTGTGCACTCCTTGATCATCCATTCACCACAAATCTTTGTAAGCATCTCATTTTACATATTTTCATTCATTATAAACATTTCATGCTTGATTTCACATCACCAGTATATGCTTGTTGTGTAAGAACTTGATTTGAAACCTGTTGAGAAAAACTTAAAACTGTCTAAAAATTTTAGTCGACTTGTGAGCGCGTTTTAATCACTTTAAAGAAACCTTTTTCATAAATTTATTTACATTTCCTTTTAATATAATGTCTTAGGTATGTTCCTGTAGAAATTTATAAATTATGGGATTTATAGCATTTTCGTATGATTTTTTTCAAAACTGTTGGTACAATTCTGAGTTTGAATCTTGTAACGCGTTCTAAGCACTTTAGACTTTGAACCAGGAACAATGGTAGATTTAACTTTTGTAGCCAAGAAATAGATCTAAACTCATAAACTTGAATCACCCAAAAAGGTTAAATAATGAAGGAGTTATGGCCAAAAGAAGATAAGTAAAGTGTTCTTGTTAGGAATTCAGAAAGTGTTGATCATTAATGAGATCTCAACGATCGTCCCTTAGGGGGAGATTGTTAGGAATTCATTTTTTAGTGAAGTGACAATCATTATCGATCTCACGAGCCTTGTAATAGTTACACAATATCAAGCGTGTGATAGTTAGTCCAATAAGCTAGTTAGTTAGGCTAAGTAATGTAATAGTCCAAGACCCGGCCCATGGAAGCCCACAAGAAGGCCCATGGCCGGCCAAAGGACTATATAAAGCCCTCTCTACACATAGAGAGGGTGTGTGAGTGTGTTTTTCTTAAGTGTGTAAGAGAATATTTCACGTTATATCCAAACACCTCCACCATCTTTCTTCTTCCTCTCTTCTAGTATTCGTATGTGTTAATTTGTGTGAAAATAGTAGTTTTTGCAGTTCTGGAAATTAACAGCTTTGACATCCGTGTGTTGTGATGGACTTTTGGAACCCTTAAACTTTGAACTAGGATGAATGGCATGTCTTTTTTTAACGAAAACTCAAAAATCTATAGTTTAGGCTTTAGAACGGACTAATTTCATTAAGAAAAGAATGAGTTACGGCATCAAGAAGTCGGGTGAACACCTTATTACAGAAACTATTTTAAACTTTCTATTTATAAACATTTGGAAAACTTGTTTTTAAATACATTTAGAACATGGAAAACCTTAGACACAAGTACATAAGGGTGATATAAGTGAATAAAACTTATATGCATGTAGTTTATATCATATTGTAAATCTAAAGCGCCTTATTACTCCCTCCGTCCCATTTTTATTGTCTGCGTTTCCTTTTTGGGATGTCCCAAATTAATTATCCACTACTAAAAATAGATAGGAAATTTTGATCAAGTTTACTTATATTACCCTTGTTTGAAATTATTATTACAAACTTTAAAGAAAACTTTAATTAATTAGCTATGGGTAAAACTATCATTGTGTCAAAAAGTAAGAAAGAGAAAGCAGTAATAAATGCACTTTTCTTAAACTGTGTGTTTTTTGTTAGAGGACAATAATTTGGGACGGAGGGAGTATTAAATTAGGTCACGGTTTGGATACTCTGACTCTTTCGTGTTCGTACTACTACCGTATCACCTAATTACTTAAGGTGCGTTTCATATCCCCATGTTTACTTGATTTATACTCGTTTTGAAAAACGTTGGGGTGAGAATACTATGCTTTCTTTTACTTATGGACACGAGTACTTAAAACTTTACAGATTACGTAAGTTACCCGTTATCCCACTATTCCCACTATCATGAACCGTTAATTACTTTGTGCAAGCACGAATGTTGTGAATAGATCTATTGGGGTTGACACCCCCGTCCATGTAAGTAACAATGTATTACAATGTCAAACGGGCACATTTCACTTGGGGAACTCTAGGTATTCTTAGGATAGACACCTACTAAGGCAAACAACTTGTAATAATGTAAACGTTAAGGCTTCGGTGTCATGAACTTACTGCAATCGTAATACTTTTCTTGTGATATTGTATTTGTTATAATAGCTACACACTCAGAGATCTTGTTATCCACATTGATATTTTACTTAAACCTATGATCTTACCAACATTTTATTGACGTTTTAGCATGTATTTCTCAGGTCCATAACTTACATTCTTGGCTAGCATGTTGGAGTCTTATGTTAGAGTCACTCAACTCTGGTTGTGTCATATTGAAGACTTCCTACATGAACTTATATCGTTTGATTGTACTAAAAGTTATTTTTTTATTTTGATGTGAAACTTTGAGATTTGTCTTGTTGAAAAACTAGGTTTATTTAAATGAATCAATCAAGGTATTTTAAACGACTAATATAGATGTCGTTATTTATAACTTGTGTTCTTTATGGTATGAAGTCATACCTCGGTTACCTTTTCGCTATGATATTTTAAGGATGTGAAAAATTGGTATCTAGAGCCAAGGTTATAGAGAACTAGGTTGCATAATTAGGCTAGACTATAACCATCGCATCATAAGCATTTCACGTGCATACTCACTATACGTTTACACTTGCCTTTTTATAAATGATGTTTTATATAAATATTGAACTTGTCACAACAATATGTCTATCCCCTATATCATCATTTCTTCGAACTCAGAGGACGAGGGCACCGACTCGTCAACCACTGTGCTCGTACCCCCATTGTCAGATTACGTACTAGCTTCGCCTGACTATGCACCAGTGTCGTAGAATGAGACTGAGCCTTTTAAGGAGGATTCACAGGAGACCGAGTACGACCCAGAGGATTTCTCATATGAGGACTCATCTGAGGAGAACCCTTCGGCGAACAAGGAGGATGAACCACTATCGGCTCAGTTCACACCTACACCACTTACTCAGGCTGCACCTACTGTACCCACATCCATCATCTAGCCAGAACGAACTCCCTTGTACCGTCCATACAGGCTCTACCCTAACAGGACATACTTTATGTTTACACTAAGGAAGACGACACGTGCACCATATACACTTCCACCTTTCCTTGAGGCGGCCATCGTTGAGTCGATTGATGCACCACCTTATAAGAGGACCTGATCACCATCACCACCACCACCATCACCACCACCACCATCACCACCACCACCACCCTGGGATACTATTGTTGAGGCTACGACCAAAAATGCTACCTTGCCACATCGCAAGAGGTTTTAGATGACACTATTACATCAGGTTGCTATCGTAGAGTCTACTACCTCGTAGGAGGTGTGATGTTTATCACTTCGGTTGGGTACAACTCATGCTTCGTACTTGGGGCATTGAGGATGGTCTACCTCATTGACTTGGGGCTGGAGAGAGTTCTACAACAGCCTATACTCACTCGATCACTGTATAGCCGTTGTAGCATACTTTCCTACTACTTTTGACGAGGATGGCTCGTCATGAGAGTGAGATCCATGCACTCTAGGACCAAATGGAGGAGCTTTTATTGACCAGGTTGGATACTATCCATCAACAGATTGATGGGCTCTATTCCAGTGTCAAGGCTTCTTAGGAGGACGTAGAGATCCTACAAGACGTCTTAGTATTGGCACGTAGATGGATTTCTAACTCGGAGTCCCGTCTTGATGAGAGTGGGGACAGGGAGGCTGCTATCGAGAGACGCATAAGAGCTATAGAGGAGCACTTTGGACCAGATGGCAGTAGTTAGCAGATTAGTATCACTTAAAGCTCTCTATTGTTGTTATAGCCTACTAAGTCGAGTAGTACTCGACTAGTAGCATTAATGAGACGCTTGTACAAGTCAGTCTTATCAAGCATAGGTGGTCGGGTATCGGAACCGGCACATTGGATGTCCTCTGACAGATTAGCCATAGGGATTACTTGTGATATGATTAAGTTGATCGATCAATGATTAGTGATTGTATGTTAAAAGTGATGATTGTTTGTTGGATTAGGTGATATGTTGTTTGATTGAGATTTGGCTTGGTTGAAATAAGTTAACTTAATGATGATAATGAAACTTAGGCAAAACGCAGTGAAGTCTAGTCAAAACGCAGTGTAGTTTCCATCAAAACGCAACCTTGTCTTGTCAAAACGCAGTGAAGAAAATGAGCCAAAACGCAGCCTAAGATTTGATCAAAACGCAACCTTGAGATTTGGTCAAAACGCAGTCATTGAGATTTGATCAAAACGCAGTCATTGAGATTTGAGTCAAAACGCAGTCATTGAGATTTGATCAAAACGCAACCTTGAGATTTGGTCAAAACGCAACCAAATAAAAAATTGGGCAGAGTATCCCTTAGTCAAAACGCAACACTTGTCTTCAAAACGCAACCTGCAGTCAAAACGCAATGAACCAAAACGCAACTTCCAGGTCAAAACGCAACGACCAAAACGCAACCTCTAATAAGACAAAACGCAGTACAATTGTACTATACAAAACGACAAAACGCAATGTACTTTCTTCTGTCAAAACGCAACGAAGAATGTCTCAGAGAGGTCAAAACGCAATGAAGAACATACGAACTATTTCACCTAAAAACACCTAAAAATCACCCTTTTGAACGTTTTTGCTTGGTTTCTTTTGCACAACTTGGTCCTAGAAGGTTATAACAACTATAAAAACACTAACTTTAACATCACAAACATGAGAATCAAAGAGTGTCAAGAATAAGACCATAAACCTTCAAAAACCAAACTTTTGATCTAAACTAACCAAGGAAACGCACACACAATCTAGCTAATCATCCCATGGGCTCTGATACCAATTGTAGTATATTGGATATCATAACACAAGCATGGATGATTGGGTTGGCTAATTATCTAGAGAGAGAAAGTGAGGTTTCTAGTGAGAGAAAATGCAATAGCATGAAATGTGATAAAAAGAACAACCAACCCCTTCCCATGGCTGGAAAGGGGTTTATATACATGTGTTTGTGAGCTCTATGGGCTTGGGTATGGGCTTAACACTTGGGTAGAAGACCCGGCCCAATACCGAAAGCCATACGCTTACTTTCTATCTACGAGCTATGCTATACTAAACGATACACGGGGGTGACCGAGTCTTTTTCATAATCCTAACAATCTCCCCCTAAGGGAGGTCACCCCATAAAATACAATTTGAATAATAGCATTCTAGTTCTTCGACCTTCTGTCTGTAGCTCGTAGTCTTTGATTCTTCATTCTTTGAGATCATTGTACATTATGTAGTGAACTTCGAGATTTGTCCCTTTAGGCTTGTGAGATCTTTGATCTTTCTTTGAGATCATCATCCATTATAAATCTCTTGATCATCCTTGTTGAGTAGTATTGCCTTCATGTGACGTTGTGACCTTCGGACCTGCATGCTCACACTTTTCTTGATCATGACATTACTTATCAGAGTAGCGAAAGCTGTGTTGTAGGTCTTTAGGTTGTCATGTTGTCTTTGATTGAAAACATTAAGTGTGAGCATGGGGCTGTGAATTGACTCCACTGGAACGAGGTATCTCCATTTCCACCATAACTTGATCCTGTAATAAAACAGTTAGCAATAAAGCATGTGGACGAATTTGGCTTTGTCATTCGCCCGAGTCTGGTTGGATTAACCTCCGGATCCGTGAGGACCGACCTGTGATCAGATAGATTCATCTTAAGAAGAATCTCCTTGACAGGATTTCCAGTATAAGTATCAGATCATCTGATGTGTAACCATCAAAATCTCCATACTTGCCTGTTCTCTGTATCGGAACGTCTCAAAGCAGACATAATTGCAAAACAAGATACCTCTCAACTCGTCTTGAAAAAACTTAAACATGGTATTTGTGTAGCGAGAGAGAGATGGATGGAGAGAATAATGAAAAACACACTAAAGAGTGTGTGTCAAATGATTTCTATCTAAACACCCCTCCATTGTGGTGGAGAGGTTTTAAAATAGTCTTTCACGCCCCATAAACGGGCTCTGGTGTGTGCTTACAGTGGGAAAAGACCCAGCCCAACACTCATAAATCAAACCGAATTACTGTACCCACTACGAGCTATGCTAAATAAGAAATATATGGGGTGACCGAGTCTTTTTTCTTAATCCTAACAATCTCCCCCTAAGGGAGGTCACCCCAGAAAATACAATTTGAATCCTAGCATTCCATGAGTTGACCTTTGACTCTAGCTCGTAGTCTTTGATTCTTCAAGTGCTCTCTTTGTACGGCAAGTAGTGATCTTAGAGCATAGTTCCTTTGACTTGTGTGATCTTTGAGCTTTCTTTGAGATCATCAGCCACAGTTTATCTCTTAATCATCCTTGTTGTAAAGTATTGCCTTCATGTGATGTTGTGACCTTCGAACCGGCATGCTCACACCTTTCTGTATCATGTTAGCAAGCATCAGAGTTGTGGAAGCTTGTTGTAGGTCCATTCAGTATACATGATGTCTTTGATTAGGAATATGAAGTGTGAGCATAGGGTTGAGAAATTAGATGACATGTCTCTTGCCAGCAGCTGCTACCGTCAAGGATTCCTTCAAGTATATGTTAGTAATAAACAAACAAAAGTGTCTTTGTTCACTTTCGTTGAATAAGGTTGCAAGAACCACGGTTCTCCGTTAATCAGTATAAATACTGCCTATGATCAGGTAGAATTCCGAAGAATCTCTTTGACATGGTTTCGCAACTGCGCTAGCCGTTCTCAAACCGAAGCATCTCAAAGTAAACAAAGCATGGAGTGAGTGAACCAGTGAATTAAAAACCCACTAATTAATGAGA
>BQNB010027921.1:39703-57152 GCA_026074375.1 Tanacetum coccineum
GGTTTATATACATGGGTTTGTGAGCTCTATGGGCTTGGGTATGGGCTTAACACTTGGGTAAAAGACCCGGCCCAATACCGAAAGTCACACGCTTACTTTCTAACTACGAGCTTTGCTATACTAAACAATACACGAGGGTGACTGAGTCTTTTTCATAATCCTAACAATCCGGATATAGGAACAACTGTAGAATATCGAAAAGCTTCGTTAGTATCTTTAGACGTGTCGGCTTTAGATAAACTACACTTCAAGCTGGAAAACGTGTTAAGGAGATTCATTCATTAATCGAATCCTAATGACGCATGTACAGTATTTATACTGTAAAACAGTCCTCATGGAACCGAAGGTTAAAGTTACTGAACTTCGACGTGTGAACAAGACACTCATCCATATATGTTGTCTTATTGTTAACCCTTATGCGTACATGTACAAAAGATGGCGTAACTACCTCATTCCAGCTCCGTCATATTCATAGCCACATGCTCATACTCAAGCTTCAAAGATTCAAATGACAAAGATGAAAGCTCAGTTCAAACAAATATACACTTCCACAACTTTGATAATCAAGAACTTCCTCAAATACATCAAGTATATGATTGCAAGTGGATCAAGTCAAAACCACCACTTCAAGAAATGATGAAATAGAGGAGATTGATAGCTTTCAAGACACGTATGACCATGATGGTTGGCAAGTGATGATGAAAGATTTAAATATCTCGGAACTCAAAGTCAAAAGACAAAGGCTCAAGATCAAATATCACAAACCATGAAAAAATAAGTCTACCACAACAAAGTTCAAGACAAAGACCAAAACTACAAGAGCTCAAAGATATTGTAATTTTAATGACCGCTCATTTGGGGGAGATTGTTAGCCTTAAAATATTAAGTTGAACAAAGAAAGTCACTATCATTCTAGATGTAGTAGGTCTTTACGTCTTAAGTAACTTTGTATCAAATGTAATAGGCTAGTAATGGACTCGGGCTCGAGAGTTAAGCTAATTATATACGTTATGGCCCTAATATCCAACCAAAGCCGAGTCCGGCCTATCCCTTTCTATCCTAGGCGTCGAAGTAGGCTTAGGAGTATTATATAAACCTGTGTCCTCATGTGGAGAGGGTGCTGGTGAATGTTGGTTTGTGTTCTTCTCTCTCAAGCTAATACATTCTCCTTCCCTTTCTCTCCTACTTTATTTACATCTCTCTCTCTCTCTCTCTCTCTCTCTCTATATATATATATATATATATATATTTAATATATATATATATATTATATTATATATATATATATATTTTATATATATATCTAGAATTCTTTCTATCCTATTTCTTATTTAGTATGTGTGAAATGGCATAAAACCGAAGGCTAGTTGGGATAGTTGGTTGCAACACCCTATTTGAATTCTTTGTAATTCTTTTTCTAGCTTCTTGCTAGTTGGTTTTATAATAGTTGCCGTTCTAAAAAAAACAAATGTAGACTCAAAATTCTTTAAATACCAAATGAACCAATCATTGTCATTCATTTTTTCATCAAACTAAAAAAACCCACTTTTCTTCAGTTTTAAAAATATTAAATATCTCACAAACCGTTAATTGCTATACAAAACAAATTATACCATCGCGACGAGAATTAAATCATAATTTTTTAAGTTTCTTTTGTGAGCATCGAAATTTACGTTATGAAAAATCATATGTGATTTATGAAATCAGAATTCATCTGTTAATTTAAAAATCACATGTGATTTATGAGAATCGCATGTGACTTGTGAAATCACACGTGATTTTTAAAGAAGAAATCACATGTGATTTTTTCAGTCGCAAATTTCAACATTAACAAAATTTAAAAAAAAAGGTCGAAATTATATCGAAGTACCCGTCTACTGAAAGGGAAAGATAAAAAAATTATCGTCGCGATTGTTAGGGTTGTAAACGAACCAGACGAACACGGACGAAGCCGTGTTCATATTCATTCGTTTAATTTTAGCTTGACAAATAAACGGACATGATCGCTTAAACGAACGAATTTTTTGTTCATGTCAGTTTATTAAGAAATAAGGTTGTTCACGTTTGTTCATTAAGACAGTTAAAATGAACATAAATGAACATAGAAAAATATACATAAAATTTACAAAAGTATACACATCATTATGTTTTATAAGTGTTGTTTGTTTAAGTAAATTAATTATAAAACTATATAATAAAAAGATACGATGGATGAACATAAACATATATATGATCATAAAAGAACGAATAATCAGACGTTCACGAACATAAATGAACGGACAAAACTTTCGTTCATGTTCGTTTATTTAACTAAATGAACAAAAAATGTTGTTCATGTCCGTTCATTTAATAAATAAGCGAACATAAACGAACTTTTTACCAAACGGTTCATGAAATGTTCGTTGAACGTTCAGTTCGTTTACAGCTCTAGCGATGACGTATTTTTTTGTCGCTTAACGATTTACCATTTGCAAGATATTTTGTTTTTAAAAATAGGTGGAAAGTAGGGTTTTTTTGTTTTGGTGAAAAAATGAACGGTTAAAATTGATTCATTGGGTATTTAAACAATGTTGGGTCTATATTGATCACAACTAAAATGAGATATAGTGTTTACTCAAAACATAACAATTTTAAACAGTAATATGTTTACATTTTATATTGTTGTACACATCAACCACCCTAGAATTAAACCATAACGTATTAATAACGTATATGTTAAATAAACTTGTCGAGTTATTGTTGAGGACTACACTATCAAATTGTCCAATGTAACAATGTTTATGTGTTTTCTTTACAAAAAGGAATGTCGAAGATCCAATAAGACCGATATCGACCCATTATAATGTCGATTTAAACTAGTTTTCACGTAGAAACAAATAAAATACTCCCTCCGTTCCACATTAAGTGTCCCGTTTAAGTTTTTAAAGTCCTTTTTTTACCTTAAATATTTTTGTTTGAGTTATATAAAATTTTGAAAATTATACAAATGAAAATACAATTAAAATCAATCAATTTATATATTTTACATTAAGTACTATATAACACAAAGAAATAGTTAAGGTTAAAGTTGAAGAAAAAAAGTCAAAACACCACACTTAATATAGAACGGATGAGTACTTATTAAGACTTCCTTGGTGATCACCATGTGAAACAAATAACTGTCGAGACTCGAGTGCACATTCTTAAATCAAATATACTTTTGTGGTTAGAACATGAAACACAAGGACTATAATAATAAGTATAGTGATCAATTACAACTTTCACAAATCACAATAAAGTTAAAGTGGCGTGTATAGGTAATGAAGGGTGGTGTTTCACCAAATATAGAAATTGGTGTGTATTGGTTGCGTCGGATATTTCTTCAATTGGGTTTGTCATTTGAATTGAGATCTTCTCTCAAGTATTGTACTCGTTGTTTCAACATTCATATTGAAGTTAATAACATATACTTTTTGCCAATATATTACTTATTTGGCCAATATATATATATATAAATATATAACTATATATATAGAATAATATATATATATACTATATATATATATATATATTATAAAAGATTCAGTCCCTATAGTAAATGGGGAGTCTTAATTATTCAAAACCTTTATAAAGATTCATTAAGGCTGTGTAATCTTAGTTTTGGGTGAGTAATGGTGATTAACTTGGTTTAAGTCATAAATATTAATACCACTGTTTTTTAGCTTCTTTGATATCCCTACCAACTTATTGCATGAATTTATTACCATTAAGGTAGTATTACTTAATATACCTAAAACGTTTTTGAATCCCTTTATTTTCTTTGCAATGTAATTCTTTTTGCATTTAAAAGTGTGATGTGTCGTTGTCCGTAGGTATTATTTATTATCAAGTTTTACATTTATATTTTGCCGACTTTACCTAAAACAACACTAACTGGCAATGGACCCGATCAGTTGTAGCTTCGTTGGTAAGTATGGTGTCGATCACTAAGAGCGAGAACGTTAATTCATAAGTCTACCAGTATTTTAGTTGTCTATGTTAGTTCTAATCTAAGTTAATCCTAATTCTAAGGTTTAAGGGGGTTTCCGTCTGAGAGACTGGCACAGGTTTTGGTGGTGACTTAAATCTATTTTAGTCACGATAACACACGCAAGCTGATAATCAGAAAATAGAAAAGCGGTCAAGCCTATTATAAGGAAACTGTATTAACCATGATTAATCAAATATAACACAAGTTTGTTCATTAGTGCAATGATTGTCTTATATCGAAGGGGCATATCATTCCTAGATTTAGGCGGTACTTCTTCCTAATACCTAGACACGCTAATTCTGTCACAGTTAAATGCATCCGCATAAAGCATTCTATGTTGTTTGTAATCTATCTTAGGAGATTAATAATTGTGATCTTATTAAACCCTAGCTCAACGAGACTTTACTAACTTACTGCTTAACGAATTCTTATATACTAGTAGTCCACTGTCCAAGTCCTTACCAAGGGAATCAAAACGTTATTTGTTGATCCCAAGTCACCTGCTAGTCCAACTTGTTCACTAAACCAATGGCAAGGATAGGTCATTAGTTGTGATCCTGTGATTCTAGATATATATAAGTTGCTATATGGAGAGATATCTTGATTAATCTATCTACTTGGTCGGCACAACTAGATCCAGTTGATTGATAGGTCGCATACATAAGCACATAAACGAGTATAAATTGATAAACATAAACAACAACCAACGAATAAGCATGCAATCGATATAAACAAACCAAACGTTAAATCTTCATAAACATGGCTAATACTTAAAGGTATTAGCCAATAACCATTGTATTGAATACAAACATAATAAACGAATCAACCAAGGTAACCTAACCGAGTTAAACGAATAATACCAAAAATTGAACGATTATTAGAGTATAGATGATTACAAGGTGTTTTCTATGGAATTAAGCACGTTGCAAGACCTTCTTTACTCTTCTTGCCTTTTGAAAATCGACTTTTGTGGTTAGGGTTTCAAAAATATGTTTAAGCACACCCTAAACTCGTGTTTAGGGTTTTGTATTTATAGTGTCTGGAAATTCGTCGATACTTCGTATTGGTTGAGGTCAATACGGCATATTGGGGGTTTCTTGGAGTAGGAACCACGTTCAATATCTTCCAGAATCTTCAAATACTCGATCTTGGATACGGCGTATTGCTCTTCAATTCTTCGTGGTTTCTAGTGAAGTGCAGGCACAGATACGCCATATCTTCCTTATTGGATACGGCGTATGCGTTGTCAAAACAATATCTTGAGATTTCTTAGTTTAAGCTCTAAAATGTGTGCCTTTTAGCATAACTTCACCAATTACTCCATAATTACTATAAAATATTAAATATAAACAATTAAGTATCAATTCATGCAATAATTATACAAAATGGATAAGAAACATAGGATAAATGATGCTATAAAAGTGACATTATTTGATGTCATGAAAGTGCTTATACCATGTATAAATAACCCACTGATTGGCATTGGAACTGCACGAACTACTTGCTTTGGTGAAACAAAAAGATGCAGAAATAGGCGAAAAGGATTCAAAGATCAAAAAGGTTAAAAAAAGGATTGTTGATGCAGTCTCTACATTCAAGGAGGCACGATTAAATTCCAAAACAAGCAACGGTGAGTAATCTTAACCATCTTTATATGGATATTGATCAATCACTTTAATGAGTGTATTAAACTTTTATTTCGAAAGAACATGTTTCAAGAATTTTTATTTCGA
The DNA here is from genome assembly GCA_026074375.1 of Tanacetum coccineum. Classification (NCBI taxonomy): domain Eukaryota; kingdom Viridiplantae; phylum Streptophyta; class Magnoliopsida; order Asterales; family Asteraceae; genus Tanacetum; species Tanacetum coccineum. Next base: position 45,446 of record BQNB010027921.1, read on the forward strand.
AACATGAGTATTAAACTTTTTTGCAGGTTGTAAGAGAATTTGATTATTGTTTATGAGTAGGTCTTATTGATAGAATATTTTATGTGCAATATGTGACGTTGTCCATGATGTAAGTTTTTACGCATTTAATTTTCAGTAGGAACAATCTATAGGATACAGCATACATATTCATTTTACGTGTTGATGTTACAGGAAGCGAAGGCTAATGCAAGGCCGGTACAAGCTTTTAATAATGGTTGGTTGAAGCTTTAGAGACTAGACGACAACAAAAATAACAGAACTTATAATATCAAATAAATATATCATATATATATATATATATATAATATATAATATGGTGTGTGTGTGTGTGTGTGTGTGTGTGTGTGTGTGTGTGTGTGTGTGTGTGATTGAAATTGAATGTGTAGCAAATATTGTCATAGAGGGGATATGATTTAATTTATTCAATAAGAACAATAATGTTTAGTTTTTTTATGGTAGAAAATTCAAATGTAAAATGTTATATTTATACTTTTTATGTTATAGAAGAAATACATGTTCTTTCATTTGCAATTACTCACAAAAACATGGATTGTTTGGTTGTGCATAAATTTGTATCACATGAGATTTTTATAAGCCGTTAGTTGTCTTTTTCTAATGGTGTCTCCAAGGGAATCATCAAACGAACAAAAATGAGACGCATGAAAACTTATTAAATAAAAGAATCAATCGTAACATCTTATAAGTTGTTACTAAATCAAAAAGTGTTTGTATTTATGATCACTCATGTAGATTTAGTTTAATAAAGCTCAAACTCATTATCTATAAGCGTAGATGACTAGACGATGGCTTTTGTAAGTTGCCAACTTACTATAAATGGAAATATGGGATTATGATCAAAATTAAAACTATTTTAATGCAAGTTTAATATATTTGGTAAGATTAAGTTGTACTCTTTGAATGCTTAAATGACATGATTAAAATTCACATAAGTAAAAGTTTGATTTTTCCTAAAAAAACAAGCCCGGTGCAACGCACGGGTATGAATGCCTCGTATATATAAATAGAAATTGGATTGGGTAAAATCATAATGGTGAATAAATGTAGCTCATACCTCAAAACATTCTCATACTAAAATTTTACAATACATTAAAAAAGCTTGTTGTAAAAGTCAACACAAAAGATTTCGCTTTTCCTATGTAAATCTTTTCTCAGCATAGCAAACAATTTAATTAAAGTTAAAGCATAAGGTCACATCATATGTATCATAGTAAAATAAGACCATACGGGTATTTTTCAACACCTATGTAAACTTTATGTGGCCATAAGAACTTGAAAGCTAATAATGTGATCTTAATAAGAAGACAAGATCGCCTTTTCAAAAGATAAATAAAATTTTAAAATAATAATGTGTAAATGACATTGATTTTGAGCATTTACAAAAAATTGTAAACGCTAGTTGCTTGTCGTAAAACAAGCACTATGTACTAAATGTTAAACGTTAGTCGATAGTTGTTTTAAAACACTTCTAAACGTTTAGTGCCAAGCATACCACGTGATTCAAAAAGGAATACTACTTAACATAGGATTCATATGGTTTTTTAAAGTTGGAACTAAAATTGAATTATTTATCTACGAGTATGTTATTTTTACATGAATTATCTACGAGTATGTTATTTTTAGTGCCAAACATACCACGTGTTTCCAATGATTTATCTACGAGTATGTTATTTTTACATGAATAAATACGGAGTATGTATGGTACTTTAGTCGTTGTTTACTTGGATTCCTCTTTTCTTCTTTCTTGTTCATTAACACATGCATTTCATTAATAGAAAGATTCATTCATTGGTTTATAAAAATAGTTACATATTCATAACAAAGCTTCATTCATTCATAACCAATCTAATCTATAGACTATGGACACTTAGGCGGCTTGTTCAAAATCTAGAGCTCTGTCGATGCATGTCTCCAAAGCTTGCTCGTACACCTCACATTTTTGCGTGGATCCATGTTACCCCTGAAAGTTACAATGCCATCTTGATTCGTGAATTCAAATCCCCCCTATAAGCAAAAGGAACACAAAAATATTCACTTGGCAATGGCTTATTAATTATGATACGTTAAGCATTCGATAAGCACAAACCCAAACACCCAAAAGTATGAACTGACCTTCGCGAGTCCTAAATACTTTTTCCATCACCTCTCCCCCTTTGTTCTCTTTTTCAGCATCAATGTTACACCCCAAAACCGGGTTTTGAGTATTAAATTACGAGTATGTCATTAGATAGTTTGACTACGACTTTTATAAGTATCAAAGGCTTTACGTGATTGGTTTGTCAAACCCGATAGTCAAACTATAAGTATAAATATTATGTAAATGGTTTTATAAAGATTAATGTGTCACAAATAAGAAGAAAAATGACTTGAAGGACCTAAGGTGTCATTTGGTCAAACTTGTACAACTAACTAGTTAATCCTAAAATTATCTACACATTTCCATTTTATCCTAGAGTGTGTTTGATGTGTCTGTTCAAAGGGAGAAAAAGAGAGGGAAGGCTCAAGGTTGATGATCATTAATGAAGAAGTTATGCCTTAATCAAGGGTTAAGCCCTAGCAATGAAACCCACAAGGGTTTATAAGAGGATGATGGAGATGATATTCTTGGTAATAGCCATGGAAACCAAGGTAAGTAACTTTGGTTATGATGTGTAGAATATTGATGTTATCATTTATGTGATTGTGAATGAATGTGTGAAGGTTTTAAAGGATTGACTTAGAAAGTATGAAATGAGTAGAGACTTTCTAGTTAGATATAAGTATGTTAGTCTTTGTTTATAGACTAACTAAGGTATGTGTTGGATTTTTTATGTGCTTGATGCTTGTTATAGTATGTTATAGTCTATGTGAGTAAAGATAAATGGTTATTATAGTTTAATAGATGCATATGTTTTATACTTATAGTCTTTAGATTAGTTTTTAGATGTTCATGAGGCATGTATGATTGATTGATGTATTATATATGTTCTAACCTGGTTACTTACTAAGTGTTCCACTTACCGTTTAGTTGTTGATGTTTTTGTAGGTTATTATGATGCAGGGGAGGTAATGGATTAAGGACATGTTGTTTATAAGGTAAAAAGATTGGAAACACATTGGATTATGCATAAGAGCTTAGTACTAGATGTCGAGCTCAATCAATGTTGAACCCTTAAGTGTCGAATTAAAGTATTTTGCAAATGTGAAGTGTCATAGTAGTCTTGTTATAGTTGTAAAGGCATAATTGTCAAAGTTAAAGTGGGTCAAAGTCATTAGTTATAGTTGTGTGTTAAAGTGTTTGTAAATGGGTCAAAACGGGGTGTTTGGTAAACCCCGTAAAGTATGTGTTCATGTGTCATTTAGACCATGAATGTTTATGAAAATTATCTATTATGTTATGTTAATGAATTCTGGAAGTTTTGGTGTTTTGTCGAGTCATGGAAGTTGTTTTCCGAAAATTAGAGTAAGGTGTTAAAAGTTGGTTTTTTGGTAAAATCTAAAAATTGTAGCATAAAGCCTTCTGCGTCTGGGCATAAGGCCTTCTGCAATAAAAAGTGATTTTCTTAGTTTATGAGTTACAGGTTATACGCCCTTATGGGCTAGGCATAAGGCCTTCTGCCAAAAAATACATTTTGCACATATTCTGTTTACGAGACCATCCACCCTTCCGAGTTTGGGCATAAGGGCGTATGGTCTGCAAATGGCTTGGGAAATTTTTTGTTGTTTACATTATTTTGTATAAAATCAACCGTGGTTCGTTGTAGGTCGTGCCACCTATTGTTAGAAAGCTATTCGAGTCTACTTTCTATTAAAAATATTTTCAAGGTCTAGATCTTATCAGAAAAATAAAAGTATACTTGAGGAGTAACGAGAGGTCATTTTCGGCCATGTCTTGTGTAAAAAGAAAAGATATTATAGTTGGGAAAAAGGCGTTTCACTCAATCTAACAGTCTGCGATAAGAAACAAAAAGATATTAGGAAACATAGTTTTACGCAAGTATTATTTAATATATATATATTCTACAAACCCCGGGTAAAGGTGTGGATTCGCTAGCTTCAGTTTTGTTGTTTGACGAGAAACATTGGCCCATTGTGTGTGTTTGTTTCTTTGAATGAATGGAGGGTTTTTATAGGGGTGAAGGTGTCTTTTGATTGGCTAGTTTTGGTTCACACGGATCGTCAATTAGAACCGTTGATTTTTTTTGATGGTGGGGGTTCACCTAGTAAGCACTCAGTTAGATGTATGCATACAACATCAAAAAAAGAAAAAAATAATATGCGATGGAATAAGAAAAAAATTGTTAACATTCGAATGTTCAATGTATGAATCTCAAATTTTAGATAAGAAAACTTCGGATATTCGATTTGGATAGGCAAACTATTGATATCCGAAACACAACGCTTAACAAGATTGATGGGTCAATCTGACCCCTAACAACCGTACTTCCATCCTCTTCCAATTCTAAATTTCTTACGCACCATAATCTCTTTTAGTTTTGTGACGACTTTAATCCAGCCCCCATCGTTGTTAACACGTAGTTTAGCCGCTAGTTAAATGGGATAAGAACCAAAAAGATGTTAGGAAACATGGTTTCACACAAGTATTATTTAATATAGATTTTTTCTATAAACCCCGGGTAAAGTGCGGATTCTCTAGCTTCAGATTCATTGTTTGACGAGAAACATTGACCCACTTTGTGTGTGTGTTTTTGAATGAAGGGATGATTTTATCAGAGTCGGCCCTGGTATCGGGCGAAGCGGGCGACGACCCAGGGCATCATAATTTCAGGGGGAACCAATCAGGGAAGTGTAAATATATAGTAAAAATTGTTGATTCTTTGACAATCTACAAATCTTTTGAAGAAATGCAAAGGAAAGAACAAAAATAAAAGGAAACTACGTTGTAATTGAATCTTGAACAAAAATTAGAGGAAAACTGTGTTATAACTGAGTCTTCAGGGAATGAAGAAAAAAAAAGTCAACAAAACATAGTAGGAAGAAGATGAACAGTGAAAAGCATGAAATTTAGTCAATACTTTGTACATAGTATTGTATTTTTTGAGTAGGTTATGCAGCCTATATAGTCTTAAGTACATGTTACTTTTACTTTAGCCTTATCCTAAATTTTTATTTTACGAGCAAAATTCATGTGTCATTTCAAAAAAGATATGTGACAGTTTATGAGCATTCTAAAACGATTTTTAATCATACTCGTAAAGAATGGTTATCTGATTAATATATGTTATGGTGTATACCTGTTAGTGATAATAAGTGGTAAAAAATTTAAATGACATCATTATTTTCAATCACTTGATATCAAAGGTTAACAATTTATCGACACATATATATCCACGTAAAATTTAGTGTTCTCTCATATTGCTTATTAATATACTTTCCTTCGCAAATATTCTTTTATCTCTTTTAAGTTTGAAGTTGATTAATCTGGAAAGCCACACGTAGATAGATAAACAAACATTTGCCACCTACTTTTTAGTTGATTTGTACACATGAGGTTTCGATTTGGATTATCAAATGTACAATCATTTAAAACATAAAATATACACAATATAATTGTTTGTTACACATGTTAAAGCATAATACACACTTCAGTGTAAGCAGAATGATACACAATATAATTGTGAGTTATGTATCGTAACTAAACTAGAACAAATTTAGACCCCCGTTAGCCAAAACTTTCACCTTCGTCTATGGCCTTTTCCTACTATGTTGAACTTGTAATTCGAAGTTTATCTTTTCGTATGGAAACATTCTATTTAGTATTTACTAAATAAAAAATCGATGTAGGGTGAACCAACACTAAGTTTCAAAGCCTCAAAAGATAGCACGTTCTCACTTTACATGGGGCATTTTTTTATTTGCTCACCTAGGGCATCTGAAATCTCAGGATCGCCCCTGGGTTTTATAGGGGTAAAGGTGTCTTCTGATTGGCTATTTTTGGTTCACACAGATCATCAATTAAAACTGTTGATTTGTTTTGACAGTGGGATTCACCTAGTAAGTACTCAGCTAGAAGTATGCATACAATATCACAAAAAGAAAAAAAATATGTGATAAAGTAAGAAAAAAATAGTTAACATTCCAATGTTTCAATGTATGAAACCAAAATTTTAGATAAGGAAACTTCGGTGGAATTATCAACTTTTGTGCCTTACTCGGCGCCCTGGTTGCTGGTATAATTTCGATTACATAAGCCGTCGACACACAATATATTTAGCATCTAGCATCTTCCTTTTAGGATCCTTACTGATGGGCTTCTCCCCCAACTATGCAATCCTTTTGATGGGTCGATGTGTGGTCGGATATGGAGTAGGGTTTACCTTAGTGATTGCTTTGGTTTACTCATCAGCCCTAATCGTATTCCAAACCAACCTAACAGAAAACGGACGCATCAACCCAAAACTATCCATCCAACGTATTACATCAGGAACCATTTACCAAAATCGAAGTCCTAGATGATTCTAAGCACGCTTTATATATAGAATATGACCTTTTAGAATGCCAACATATTTTTCAACAACATTCGCCTTTCCTTGTATTCTTTATCTGCATCATAGGGGTCACATAATCTGCAATTGGATTGACTGGCGTAAATCCCCTATGCTTCTCTCGAGTAATGGTTTAGGATTACATTTGTTTTTATATCCTCTCGTATTCCCCGAGGCTTGTTTGGGGTTGCATCAAAAACGCTTCGAAGTGAAAATCGGTGGCTCAGCCTTTTTAAGCGGGGATTTTTCTCTTGTCCTATATAGGCAAGGGTTTTTCATCCTTTTGTAGCCCTCGCAGTTAAAGCCTTGGGCTATAAATGAACTGGACGTTCAGTGAACATTTCATGAACCGTTCGGTGAAAAGTTTGTTTATCTTCGCTTATTTATTGAATAAATGAACCTGAACTATATTTTTTGTTTATTTTATATTCGAAATTGTGGATAAGCAGACTTTTGATATTCGAAACCAACAAGATTTATGGGTCAATCTAACCCCTAACAACCATACTTCCATCCTTTCCAGTTCCAACTCTGTTACGCCTCTAACCTCTCTTAGTTTTGTGATGGTTTCAATCCAACTCTCATCTTTGTTAACACCTAGTGTAGCTACTAGTTGAATAGGATAAAAAAACAAAAAGATATTAGAAAACATGGTTTCACTCAAGTATTATTTAATATAGACTTTTATACAAACCTCAGGTAAAGATGGGATTCTTTAGCTTTAGATTCATTGTTTGATGAGAAACATGTAACGCCCCAAAATAGGTTTTTAGGTATTTAATTATGGAAATTGATGACATCAAATAACGTCTATTTTATAGCATAATTTATCCCATGTTATTAACCCATTTTGTATAGTTATTGCAAAGAATTGTTATTTAATCGTTTTATATTTGGAGAGTTGCAGTAATTATGGTATTATGGTTAAAGTAGAAAAGACGCCGCATTTTGGAGCTTAAATGAAGAGTAATTTGACGATTACTATTCTGAAGACCAATACGCCGTATCCAAACAACGGAAGATACGGGTATCCGTGCTGCATCACCAAAGACAACAGCGGAATAAGCTCACTACGCCATATCCAGACGACCAATACAAGTATTGGGAAAACTATGGAATGAATATAAGATTCTGGAAGATATAAAGCATGAGTCCCTACTCCCAAGAAATCCCCTATACGTCGTCTCCAATATTGGATTACGCTTTATCGAACCAACTTTTAGAACTTAAAAATAGAAGGGACTCAAAATGCGTTTTATGTGTGCTAAATCATATTACGATACCTAAACCATAAAAGTGATTTTCAGAGCATGAAGAGCATAAGAGGTCGAGCAACGCTATCAATTCCATAGGAGACAATGTGTAATTCCATATACTTTACGTAATCGTTTAGTTTTTGGTATCATTCGTGAACTTGGTTAGTATACTTGGATAATAATTGCTTTTGTATTTACTATGAGGTGTTTGGAAGGCTAATTCCTTTGTGTATTGCTTATTATGAAGATTGAATGATTGGTTATTAGTTTATCTCGATTTCTTGATATATCGTTGAATGCTTGTTTATGTTTATCAAGTTATCCTTGTTTACGCGCTTTTGTATAATTTAATGTATCTAGTGCTACGGACCAAGTAGATTCTAGAGTCTAGGATAGTCTTCCATATAGTAATTTATACATCTAGGGATAATAGGATACAAAATATTGTTACTTCTAAGCCTGTGTTAGGATCGCTTCAGGCTTATCTAGCTTATTGGTTATTGCCAATGGTTTATTGATGTGTTGACTATCAGGTTAACCTAATAATAAAACAAGTAATGTTCTGATTCCATTGGGTAGTGGACAGTGGGGACTACTAGTGTATAAATTACCATTAAGCGGTAAGGTGGGTAAAGTCTCTATGAGCTAGGGTTTAACAAGATCACCATTGCTTTAATCCCTAAGATAGATTATAATAAGCAAATAAGGATGCTTTATGCGGATGCTTTAATTGTGACAGAATTAATGTGTCTAGGTCTTAGGATGATGTAACGCCTAAGTCTTAAGAAAGATAGCACTCGAATGAAGACATCACTGCACTTATAACAAACTAACTTTCTAATCGGAGTTAATAATGGTTATGCAGTTCTTCTTATTTTGGCAGACCGCTCTTTTATTCTTTTGTTAATTAGCCTGCTTTGTGTGCGTTAACGTGCTTGAAATTATCGCTCACCAACCAAACCGTGCAGCTCTCTCATACTAAAAACCCCTTTTTTCCCAGTTAGAATTTGGATTAGACTAACATGGTTTAGAAATAGAATAGAATTACAAATAGTTAGATAAACCAAGATCCTAATAAATTGATAGATTTAAACATCGCTTCATGTGTTCGACACCCTATTACCATTGAAACTACTACGATCGGGTACATGCCTGTTGTAAATGTTGTTTTTTGTTTAGTCGGCAAATATAATTTAAAACTTGATCAATAAAGTATACACCACACAATGACACAATCAAGTTTTTGGCGCCGCTGCCGGAGAGTGAAAATTAATCTTGATTTTTATTTGATATTTGGGTTTTTATCATTAGATTAGATCTAACCTTTAGGAGTAGTGTAGTTTGGAGTTATTTTTATTCTTGTTTGTTTATTATGTTTGTGTGATACGACGTATTCAGTCCTCTGAATACGACGTATTGGTTATTTAACTGCCTTTCTAGTAAGTTTATTTCAGGATGGATGATCCCAACATGACTATGGAAGAATAAATCAAGCTTGAAGAAGAAAAAGCTCATAGGCGTGGTCGGGTGTTTAACTGGAAAACTGCTACATATTGAAAAATAAGGGTTGATGACGATCTTTGCGACCTTAGATCTGTGGAAGCTGAATTCATAGCTATAGTCATTGACGATGCCTTTGCACCACAGGATGCACTTCGGTGCAAATCTTAAGTAAGTACTCTTGTCAACGATGAGATCGACTTTAGAATATCATTTGACGAATCCGATGATACACAATAATTTGTGACAAAAGCTTGTTTTGTTATAAAATAATTTCTGTAAACAATTTGAAAACGGATTCAGAAAATGATAATGAAAAAGTCATGCCTTCAATTCCATCACCTGAGCCTGCGATCAGTTGTTTTGATGATTTGGACTTCTTTAAAGAAATTAAGAACGAATTTCCAGCCATTGTTTACAATGATACTCAAACGTCTAAATCAGATTTACTAACTGAACCGACCCTAAACCCTTGACATATCGATGAATTTAATTTAAATGATGAAACATCATTGTCCGAATATGATGAAGAGGAACAAAATATTTTGTACTTTAATAATCTATTCCCTTTCAACGTTATTCATCCCAATAATTTAAAATCGGACGAGGACAATGATAATAATGAAATCGATATAATACAGTCTTCAGAGGGTAATGAAATTATACATGGGTCATGTGTGCTTTCTTAAACGAGTCACGATAAAGTCATTAAAACTTTCAGAACAGAAAGTTTTGTCATAAACTTAAAAGTAAAAATCATGATTTGGAGATATTACGCAAACGGAATGCTATTCTATCTCATTATGAATTTATATGTGCCATTTGGCATCCCGTTCGACCCCAAATTGTTTTATAAGGATGAGATTAAATTGGGGCAAGTCTAACTTAAAGAATTTTCTGTAAATAAAAGTGCTTGCCGGGAGACAACCCGGAATGTATTTTCAATTTTTATCGAGTCTGTCTTCCTATATTATCTATACATTGTATCCAAACCCCATGGATACGGCGTATTGACCTTTTGGACGTTATCTAGTCTTTATTTTCAGCACAGTCGATACGGCGTATTCGTTAAACGAATACAGTGTATTCGTTAAACGAATACAGTGTATTCGATACAGGTTTCAATACGGCGTATCATGGGGAATGGATATGGCGTATCGACTTCCTGTACAGTTTTAGGTTTATAGTTCGAGGCTAACCAAACGAATAGACGGAGATAGAATTGCATTTGTTTTTTGAGAATTTTATGCAGGACCTCGTGAAGGGAAATCGACGAAGTTGGTGAAGTATCAATCATCTAGAGTCCTATGTGTGATTGTAGACATGCTGGCATTCAGACGCATCTACAACACAAATTCTTGCTAATAAACTCAACATGGAGAAGCTACCAAGCAAATATCAGAGGAGTTTCTCATTCTAATTCTTTTTAAATTCCCGTATTTAATGTTTTATCTATACAACGGGGATGTTGTATAATTTAAGTGGGAGGATGGAATTAGAATATTTACTTATCCTAATTTTCACACTAAAATGCTTAAATTATGCTTAATTTTTTTTTTCAAGCATACTGTTGTGAAATTACTTGATACATAACCCGCACACAATAACCCTTATTAGATATTATGAGGATTTAACCTATCCATTTCCAAATGTTTACCTAAATTCCAAAAAAATATGAGTGTGTCGGTGATGTTGTAGACTTTTGAACTTGGCTTGGTATATCACTCGAGACCACAATGTTGGAGTACTAGGGTTTAGATTGAGTAAACTTGCTTAAATTGGTTAAATTTTTAGGATTTAACACCCAAATCGCCTAAATCGCCTTTACATGTTGTTTATAAACTAACTACACCAGTTACTTAACCTCTCGTTTAAACACTTTTCCACTCTCATCTTTATAGTGATGATCCACTAGAAAAACCCGTAGAGCCAATCCTTTAGGAATTACATCAACTATTTGTTTCGTTACACCTTAACCTACCCTGTTAGATTAAGTTTAATTTACAGTTTCTAGTTGCTTAAAGTATAAAGTTTGTATTTCCCGAGTCTTGTGTTATTTTCTATCTTTAGTGTGGTTGGAAATTTGCACATCGCAAATAGGAATGTATATTAGTAGTCAAAACTCTTGTGATTTTACTACCGTCACAATTAATGGTGAAACCGAAGAACGAAGAACTACCGAAGAAATTATCCGAGATTATTATGATCGTAAAGATGGTGAAACTACACCGAGATTTGAAGTATGGTTAGCAAAAAAATGAGACAAAATGAGAAAAATACAAAAAGAGTGAGAAAGAAAGTTTGTAGATAATCGTTTCGCAATTACCGAAGGAATTACACTAAGGATAGATTATTCGTTGATACGTCTAAAAAATCAACGATGTAGAGTATTGTATAAAGTGGAAGATATCTCCACTTGCCTTGTAG
>BQNB010027922.1:0-31058 GCA_026074375.1 Tanacetum coccineum
ATTAGACACATGGAATGTATGCTGACCCTGCTTAATTCTTGAGGAAGTTCCAGCCTGTACGCAACAGCCCCAACCTTGGCTAACACCTTGAAAGGTCCAACATATCTTTGGTTCAACTTTCCCCGCTTACCGAATCATACAACCCCTTTCCAAGGTGAGACCTTGAGCATAACCCTATCCCCAACTTCGAATTCCATCGGCTTTCACTTCAAATCAGCGTAGCTCTTTTGTCGGTCCTGAGTAGCTTGAATTCTCTGCTTGATCAGGACGATCTTTTCCGTTGTTTCTTGGATCATTTCCGGACCAGTCAGTTGAGCTTCTCCAACTTCGGCCCAGCACACAGGTGATCGACATTTTCGGCCATAAAGTGCCTCATAAGGTGCGGCCTTTATGCTAGCGTGATAACTGTTGTTATACGAAAATTTGGCTAATGGCAAATGCTTAACCCATCCCTTTCCAAAATCGATCACGCAAGCACGTAGCATGTCCTCAAGAGTTTGAATAGTCCTCTCGCTCTGACCGTCGGTTTCTGGATGATACGCGGTGCTCATACTCAGATCTGTACCCAAAGCTTTCTGAAATGATCTCCAGAAGTTTGATGTGAACCTCCCATCACGATCACAGATGATTGAAACAGGTATTCCGTGTCTTGCTACTATCCTGTTCAGGTACAACCTTGCCAACTTGTCCAATGGATCATTCTCCCTTATTGGCAAGAAGTGAGCAGATTTTGTAAGTCGATCCACAATCACCCAGATGGTGTCAAAACCTTGTGACGACTTAGGAAGCTTGGTGATAAAATCCATCGTGATATTATCCCACTTCCACTCGGGTATTGCTGGTTGTACTAACAATCCCTTGGTGTTGGTCTTGACCCTGCACATGTCAAGCACTTGCTAACATAGGTGGCAATGTCAGCCTTCATGTTTGGCCACCAATATAGCTTCTTCATGTCTTGGTACATCTTTTCGGAACCGGGATGGATAGAATACTTCGACTTGTGGGATTCATGCATAATTACGGATCTTAAGTCGCCATAGCAAGGTAACCAACTCCTGCCATTTAAGCATAAAGTTCCATCGCATGCATGGTTCCAATTTCTCCTTGGGTACAACCTTTTGATCATACGTAATCTTCATTTCTCAAGATTCTCTGGTTTTAAGGCCTCGATCTGAGCTTCTAGTATTCGTTTGGGAAGATCCAAGCCAATAGTCATAACCAAGGCTCAAACCCGCAATGGCTCAATCTGTTCCTTACGGCTCAATGCATCGGCCACTACGTTTGCCTTCCCCGGGTGATAACGAATGTCACAATCGTAATCACTCAGCAATTCTAGCCAACGGCGTTGCCTCATGTTAAGCTCCTTTTGATCGAGAATGTGTTGTAGACTTTTATGGTCGGTGAACATGGTGCATTTGGTTCCGTACAGATAATGTCTCCATATCTTTAGAGCAAACACTACCGATCCAAGTTCTAAATCATGAGTGGTGTAGTTCTTCTCGTGAACTTTTAGTTGTCGAGAAGCATAGGCAATCACCTTTTTTCTGATCAATACAGCACCTAAACCTTTGTGTGACGCATCACAGTAGACCACAAGTATTCGGCTTACGCTTCAGGTAAAGCATAATTGGCTCACTGCAAACTTAAGCTTTATTATCTGAATGCGTTTCTTCTCCTTTTCACTCAATCAAATTTGATTTCCTTTTCTGCGTAAGCTTTTGTCATTGGTTTAGATATCTTCAAATCATCTTCGATGAACCATCCGATAGTAACCAGCAAGACCTAAAAATTGGAGGATCTCGTCGGTTTGTCTTAGGTCGTCAATCTTTGATAGGATTCTATCTTGGCTTAGATCAATGTAGCCTCTGCGATTCAATGACATGCTCAAGAAAATTGTACTTCGGAATCCAAATACACATTTTGAAAACTTGGCATACAACTTTCTTCTTAAGCAATTTCCAAAAATAGGCCCCTTAAGATGTTCCATGCTCTTTCTTTTCCTTTGATAAATAAGTATGTCATCGATGAAGACAATTATGATCTTATCCAAGTAAGGCTTTGCATACTCGGGTCTATGAGGTCATGAATACGAAGGTGCGTTTGTTAGTCTGAATGGCATAAACCTAAGAACTCGTAATGACCATACCGAGTTCGGAATGTCGTCTTTGGAATATCTTGCTCTCATACTCTAAGCTGGTGATAACCTAATCTCAAATCTATCTTCGAATAAATACTGGATCCTTGGAGTTGATCAAATAAATCATCGATCCTCGGAGATAGTGGATTGATTTATTATTGATATAATGATAATAAAGTATAATCATTACATATATATAAAATATATATTAGAATAATAACGAGTGTCTATTGCACAATAAAAGTTTTATAAATGTCTTAACTTATGATAGTATTAATGTTTCACTGTCGTTTATTAACTCGGTAGTCGATGCACATCCTGAATGGCCCGTCCTTCTTTTTATGAACAAGACGGGGGATCCTAAGGTGAGGAACTAGGTCTTATGAAGCCCTTGTCAGAAAGCTCTTGCAGTTGTTTCGACAATTCCTTCATTTCGGATGGAGCCAATCGATACGGTGCTCGAGCATACGGGTTGTTGCTCCTGGAATATAAGCAATTTGGAATTCATGGTCGAGCGCGGAGGAAGACCTGGCAAGTCCTAGGAATATTTAGGAAATCTCAGACAATAGGTACATCTTGAGCTGCTTTCCTTCTGACTTGTCCTCTTTTTCTTGAGGGTATATGTGCCAAAAAGACCCTGGCATCTTCCCTTTTTCATGTACTCTTGAGCCTTTGAACAGGAGATAACGGTCAACCGAGATTCTCTCCCGCTGTTACTCTCGTTACCACGGAAACTCAAGGTTTCATTTCCATAGGGAACTCGAACAAGTTTCTCATCACACACGATCACGGCGTGACATCTTCTTAACCAGTCCATACCGATAATGACGTCAAAACTACCCAATTCTACGGGCATTAGATCTTGTTGTATGGATGTAGTGGGTTAAGAAATTTAAAGTGCAACCCTGTTAATAGTGTCTATCCCGACTATTTTCCCATCAGCTAATTCGACATCATAACTATTATCTAATGGAGTTGGGACGATGTCAATCAGGGAACTAAATGCAGTAGATATAAAACTTCTATCGGCACCAGTGTCGAATAAGATAGATGCATAGTGGTTGTTTAAGAGGAACGTACCCGTGATGACATTGGAGTCCGGGTTTCCCGATGCATTCCCTCTCTTCTCTGCATTCCCAACTGCATAAACCCAGCCTTGTGCATTCCCATTCCATCCATCCTTATTCTTCAACTTAGGGACATCTCTCTTAAAATCGTCTGGTGCTCCACACTCTCAAAACAAACCTTTCCCCTTGGGAGTTTCCCCATTGCACTTCTGAGTATTTAGACCGTGTGTGTTGCCAGTATCTTGCAATTCGCGGGAAAGTGCCATACCTTGGTGCTTGTGGGCACTTTTGGGATTGTTGCACGGGCCCATTGTGGTGAATCTGTCCCATTGATGCACCTTGTGCACTTGGTGCACTTGGGTAAGTTTCCCCCATTAGGGTTTCTTCTCACGAGTCCATATTGTAGACCTTGGTTCATTTACTTTTGAAGGTTGTTGTTGGGTCCTGGTTGTTTTCTGGATGATTCATTCCGTTTCCTCTTATTGTAAATTTTTTCGCATAGTAGGAGTTTCTGGATCCATTACTGTCGGACTTGGCAATCAATGTCTCATTCCATGTTTGGGCTGAAGACTTCACGATTCCATAGATGTTATCAGGAAGTCCACGGATGTACTTGTTGATACTTTCAGTTTCATTAGCACAGAACTTGGACATATCAGGGTTAGCTCTTGGCAACAGTTTCAGTGTATGCTGGATAACATGTTCCCTTTGACCTTTAGGTTCCACAACTCAATTTCTAGTTTCTGGATCTCACCCAGTGGACAATACTTGTCCGTTATTTTCTTCTTGAGTCCTTCCCAAGTCATTGCATATGCCTCGGGACCTAAGGTTCTTATCTGACCATTCCACCAAGTCAAAGCAGCACTATTCAGAGTTTGATGGTGGCAAACTTTACCTGATCTTAATTCGCAAACCACTATATTGAAAACTGACTCGATTTTCAATCCATCGAGGTAAATCCGACCATGCCTTATGTGCCTTTAAAGTTCAAAGGTTGGACACTTCATGAAGCAGCGTTTAAAAACAAGGGCGCGCAGTTTACCTTCCTTTGGTAATCCCGTGTGAAACTGTGGCTTCCATTCCATTGTGGAGTTTCAAGATGGGCTTGATCAATCATTGATTGGAGAGATTCGGTGGTCTCATGTTGTTTGGTTGGTGTTGTTAGGAGTAGTATTCGGTCTGTCTTGTCGATATTCCATGATTAGTCTAAATATATGAGACAACACGTGAGGTCACAATCATAACAAGGTACATAATAATTTACAGATGTGATGTTAACATAAGAGAGGTATATAGTACAACATAACATATCTATTTCATTCATAACTTAGAGAATTTTTACATGAAATAGTTTTTGATTACACAAAATACGATACAAAAGATCTAAGGCTATGCTAGCGGGGGAAAAAAACCCTAATAATATTAAACATGCCTGTACAATGAACTAGCAAAATTTATAAACATAACTACTAGACAAGATGTCGAGCATCCCTAAGAAGCTTCCTGTGATCCTGGAATCCTAGCATCTGGTGTGGCTGCCATAGCTCTCCTCCGCTGCTCTCGTAGTTGCTACAACTCGCCTCATGTCGCCCCCATCTCTCGCCTCCTGTCTCTCTTCAACATGGAGAGTCTCTACCGTCTGTGCCTGATGCCTAGGTTAGTCTTAAAGTGCTGCAATCTCAGCTGTATATAATGAAAGCAAGTCTCATGTACCTGATTGTGTGTCTGGATGAGAGTACCCGCAGCTGTAGGCTGTGTTGATGTGCCTGGAGTGGTGTCTTGTATGATACACCTGATCACGGTGGGTTGAAGCTCCTGATGGGTCTCCTGACTTAATCCTATCGAGGTGAGCTCCAAGCCTTGGGAAGCTTAAGCTCCTCTCCTCTCATCCATACTGTCTCCTAGAGAGGGAAGTTATCTATCTCCCAAAGTAAGTCGACCCGGCTGCGAGTCCATATCGAATCCTTGTGATATAAGATATACTATCCTGAGCATCTTTTAGCTAGGCCTACAAGTCTGTGTATCATGCTCAGAGAGCTTAGCAAGCTTTTGTGCCCTTAGTATTGACCTCTCCACGGCTTAGGTGCTATATCAAAGGAACTGTTCTCTGAGGATCTTTACCCAATTATCCCTATTACCATACCAAACCTCACTAATCCTCTGCCGTTTTGACTTCAGCATCTAGGGTTGCATGACAAACCCACAATCTACCTCGCTCTTGGTAGGTTGGCAGTTAGAACTCTCCCCGATTCATATCTGGGAGCCTAGTGTGGGACAAACACAACTCTTGCGAGGTGGGTTGCTCAGACTGGGGATATCATCCCTTTTTTCACGTGTCAACAGGTGGTCTGTATGTATAGAGGTGTTTGGGGGTAGTGGATGTGATGGTTATTTGCTGGCAGTAACTGCATCAATAGGTGTTCCAGAGCAGATGCTATCTTGAGTGTATGGATTTTGTGGTTAGAACTAAATGTATGGTAGTAATGGTGATGGCACAGGTGGTGGTGATGAATGTGCAGGTGTTGGGGTCCGTGCACCTAGCAAGGCACTCTCCTTACGAAGGGTGGTGATAGTGGATAGGTGGTGCTGGTGTATGGAGTAGTCAAGGCCAGAAAGTCTTCAACCTCTGCTCTGGTGGAAGGGATATTGAAGCTTAAGGTCGATCGATAATCCTAGCCAATTAGTATTTCAGTGAGGGTGGTGGTATACAGGGCTATTGTTCCCTCAGGTGGGAAACAGGTCATCAGTAGGTACAATTAAATAGTAGAGTCTAGCCAGAGCTAGTGCTCTCCTCCTCATCATCCTCATCTATCATCGGGTCATCACCTGATGAATCGCGTCATCATCATCTCCATCATCTCATCATCTCCATCATCTCCCCGTCATTAGGATAGTCAACCAGCATCTCTGTCTCATCATCTCTACTCTTGGATCCTCCTCGGGATCCACCTCAGTAATATACCCAGGTGACTCAGCAGTAGGTGAATCAACGGACGGTACAAGGCTGGGCTCAGTTAGAAACATGCTCTCTCCAATGTATAACTCAGGGTATACAGCTTGGTTGTAATCAGGATCATGTGCATCTATTACGGAACATACGGCTCACGCCCATCCTCGTCCTGAGGAACTGGCGATGTCTGATGGATCCTTAGGCCTGGTATGTACCAGGTTGATGTGGGGCTATTGTCTATATAGGGCTGTCGTATCCGTATTATGATGTCCCATGAATGGCCTCCTCAGATACCTCCTCTATCATCGGCTCCCCATGAAGGCTTTGCGGCGCCCTCAGAGTCGGTGTAGACGGAAGTGTAGGTGAAGCGTATGATGCAGAGAATGACTACTACAAGAAGCAAAAATAACTTATCATAAAGTAGTTAATTATAAGAGAGTTCTGTATGTTAGTCTTAAGTTTTACCTTATAAAGAGTCTTTTTAATATACGTAATATAATTTATATATGGTATCTTGAATCATGTAAGACTTGAGTAACTACTATGCTAAAACAGTGTGTATCATGTATGCATATATGTGTAGATGCAAACAATAATGCAGTGTAGGTCCCGTGCAAATCTATTTGTTAAAAACAGCGTCTTGAAAATTGTTATAGTCCAGCCAAAAACTTTTTGACCTGGTTCTCATAACTGGCTCATAATACCAATTTGTAACACCCAAACTCTGGATGAGTGAATGTTGAATATTCGGGCATTACTTCATAGATCAATAGAACAAGATACTTGAGACGACCATAACGTGTTCGTTTAAAGATAATTAGTATAACAAAATACTGGTTTGTTACATAAGCTCATGGCTCAATTTGTGTCGCAACGTAGGTAAGAGATTTCGGTTTATAACAAATGTTCTAAAATGTTAATACGCCAAAATCTTTAGTACTGACTCTTCCAAAGAGTGACCCCAATGTATCTGAGCACCTCATGCCTTATTGACCTGAGAAAACATGCTTAAAACGTCAACATAAAGTTGGTGAATTCATAGGTTTATGTATAATAAAATAGCAGGACTGCCAAGATTTCCAAGTATATGATTACGCACAGATGCAAACTTCATAAAAAAGTAATTACGGTTTCCTAAGTCAAGACACTGAGCTCGGGATATAAGGATGCAATAAATTGCCTATAAAATGCCCCCTTGAATCGATGTTCTAACCCGCAAAATCCTCAAATCGACATGGTATACGTTTGTTGTTCAGGCAGACTGGCAAGTGAGCGCTACTTACCCAACGGGGACGATAATCCCAAATAGATCTATTCTATAACATTTTTTTCGCTCGTTAATCTGCATTTGACAGTTCATTGATAATAGGGCTCAGTGGGTTCTCGTACTTAGGCCAAACACGGAATCGTTTGTATATAATGACACTTGTGTCCAATTTGTAAATCAAAGCATGTTCTTCACCACAACGGTGTAAATCAATTTAAAATAATTGTAAACATAGGGGCTCATGAACTTACCTTAGTAACAATAATCCTTATGAATATGGATATAATATATCCAAGTATAGCAAATGAATCACACCGTCAAATATCTAAGTAAATACGGCCAGTCTTAGTCTACAGTTTAGGTTAAAGACTCAATGTATAAACTATAATAAATTGCTAGTTTATATATACTGTTATCACTTGTGTGGTGATGCAAATGTTTATTGAATTTGTATTCACTTGATGGCTTTTGGAAAGGTATATATTTTACATGATCTTGTATACGTACAAATGTTATTAATAAATATTCGTATTTATTAAATCGTAGGTTATCTTGCATATTATCCGAATACAATTCGTCCGATTCGCTAAGTGTTTATAAAATCACTTTGTTTATAAAATACCCTTAGGTTTTATATAATTACCAAACAGTCCCTCTAGTTTATGAAAATAGAGTATTTACACTTTAGACCCTTAAGTTTAACTTGTACACATATAGGCCTTTAATTTACCAAAGTTTACATTTTAGGTTCTTATATGTTCCAATAGTCCTAAAGTTTTTAGAATGATAAAAACAAGTCTCAAGTTTACCAAACATGTGTGAATTGGCAGTTTTAAACTTATGTTTCAAAAGTGACACATTTTAGTCCCTTGAATTATAAAAATCGCATTTTAAGCCTGATTAAGTTATAAAAAGTGGCAACAAGTTTTATTAAGCTCCAATAAGCAAACCAAACTCTTTTGTGCTTATAAATAAAGCTCGGATTATTGGGCCCGTTAAGGTCCATTAAGCTAAATAATGGTCCAATCTAGTTTTTTGAAGCACATAAGTCCTTGTTAAGCTTATTAAGGTCTGTTTTAAGTTGTCTTATATGTGGGGCTTATCCAATAACCAGTTAAGCTCGTAAAAGGGGCTTATTGGGCCTGATATGAGCCTGATAAGAGTTTTAAAGGTTTAGGTTTGATTCTTTAGGGTCCAATAATCCTCCTAAGTTTATAAATAAGACTCATAAACTGTTTAAGCTCACAAATAAGCTGTCTAAGCTTATTTGTGGCTTATGGGTCTCGTGGGTTCACGTTAATGGGCTAACGAGCCCATTTAAGGTTCGGGTTGGTTTAAAACACATGCCATGATGTCTTAGGGCCTATATAAGTTTAATAAGCACCTAAGCTTCTAATAAGCCGTTGGAGTGATTATTTATAAGTTGTGCCCATTAGAGTGGGCTTAAATGGGCGGGGTTTGGTCAATTGGCGTGCCACCGCCGTTACAGCTTTCTATGTATTTCATTACATTATAAGTTTAATGAGGTTCTAACTTTTTAATCAATAATCTCGAATGAGCTTAAAAATAAGCTATGGATCTCACTCGTGGGTTGTTGGGTCAGTTGGGCCCAAACCGTAAGCACGTATGGATCATACGAAGCCCATTGTGGCCCATTGTTTTCCCCTAGTAATATATATGTTACGAAAATGTGTTCTAGTGTCTAAAGACCGTGTATTCATCTCATATATATATCGTGCATTACATGCAATCGTATGTTATGGTCGCATACGCATTCCCAAGCCATCATATCTTGTTTACAACGAAAGTTTACGTGTGGTTTTCTTATAATCGAACGGTTTTCAAAGCCTTGCTTGTTACTAAGTCACGTTACATGTTTTCTTTACATTTTAACACCACACAAGTTGTTATACGCAATAACATTGCGTATAACACGTCCATTTTTGCATCTAACATGCGTGTTCTTAAGTAGCACACACACACTACTACACTTATTTTATATATATATATTATAATATTATTTGATTTATATATATATATATATATTATATATATATATTTATTATCAATATTATAAATATGTGTGACACATTGACTAGCTAACAAGGAAAAACAAATATAATATGAGTGATACGGGTTCGAATGTGACTTACAAATGGTCTACGTCTCTGTTTCATGTCTTGTGCGGCGCGAAAGGTGATAAACCAGTATGATTATACGTCTAAATGATTTAACCGAGATACAAGCTTAGTGTATACCCATCCTAGCTCGTGTAAACCCTTATTGCCATGTATATAAACCTAATGTTAGTTGTCTGCTTCGAAAACAAGGTAAGTGAGTGTGTTTATGTGCGGTTTGTGATCCGACGCGAAAGAGAGGAAAGGTTTAAGTGTTTGTGTTTTGTAAGAGTGTAAAATGGTATATGTGCCTAAGTATTTATAGGCAATTTAGCTAGTTACGTGTTTCTAGTTACACAAACAAACCAAACCGATCCAAGCCCTGTTGGTTTTTTTGTGGTTTCTAGTTCATTAGCATAGTTTTGTTAAACCACACAAGTTACTATTCTTAATTACAAGGGGGGGGTTTTTGGTACAAGATTTGCCGAAGATATGACATTCTGTGATTTGATATACATACATTGTTTGTAGCCGTGGCATTAGGGGAAAAGGGAGATAAATGGTTATTAACCATTGTATAAAGAGTTAACTAGGAACACTTAGTACTAATATTAATTAAAGGGGGTTTGTACATGTACTTTAGGATCATTAGGAAGATTTCTAGATGTGTTTGTGTGTATATCCGGCCCTAGTGGGTTATGTACACAAAATTTACTTATATTAATTTTTTGTGTTAAGTTTTAAAAGTGGGTATTGGTTTGAGTCTAGGTAAGTCTAGGTATTTCCGAGGTGTGTCCAAATGTATTGCAATGATCGAACCGTCATGCATCGATGCAAAAAAAAAGAAATTCATGAATTTCAAAGAGTAGAAGTTTGGGAATTGGTGCCATGTCCAGATAAAGTGCTATTGATAAAATTAAAATGGATTTATAAGGTCAAGACGAATGAATTTAGCAGGGTACTAAAGAATAAGGCGAGACTAGTTGCTCAAGGATTCAGGCAAGAAGAGGGAATCGATTTGGAGAAATCATTTGCACCGATTACTAGAATAGAGGCCATCCGTATCTTTGTAGCAAATGCCGCTCATAAGAATATGATGATCTACCAAATGGACGTCAAAACGGCTTTCTTAAATGGCGAGCTCAAAGAAGAGGTCTACGTTTCTCAACCAGAAGAATTTGTTGATCCGGACAACCCATCGCATGTGTACAAGCTAAAAAAGGCCCTCTACGGTCTCAAACAAGCACCACGTGCATGGTACGATGTGCTATCAAGCTTCCTAATCTCACAACATTTCTCTAAAGGTGCAGTTGATCCAACACTCTTTACACGACAAGCTGGGAATGACTTATTACTAGTACAAATTTATGTTGACTATATAATATTTACATCTACTAATACTGCCATGTGTAATGAGTTTGCTAATCAGATGACAGCTAAGTTCAAGATGTCAATGATGGGACAAATGTCATTCTTTTTAGGATTACAAATCTTTCAAAGTCCTAGAGGCATCTTTATAAACCAATCTAAATATGCTTATGAAATTGTTAAAAAATATTATATGCTAACTAGTGATTCTGTAGACACACCTTTGGTAGAAAAGAGTAAACTGGATGAAGATCTACAGGGGAATCAAGTTGATGCTACACTTTACCGTGGCATGATTGGCTCCCCTATGTATCTGACATCCAGTAGACCAGACCTTATTTATGCAGTCTGCTTATGTGCCCAGTATCAGGAAAAGCCTACCGAAAAGCACTTAAATGCGGTTAAGCAAATCTTTCAATACCTAAAGGGAACCATTAACATGGGTCTCTAGTACTCGAAGGATACCCGTATGTCTATGACAGCATAAGAATATGTAGATAACGCTGGGTGTCATGACACTAGACGCAATACATCAGGAATTGCTCAATTCTTAGGTGACAAACTTGTTAGCTGGTTTTCAAAGAAGCAAAAATGCACTGCCATCTCGAGTACAAAGGCTGAATATATTGCTTTATCTAGGTGTTGTGCTCAAATCCTATGGATGCGTTCACAGCTAACAGATTATGGCTTTCAATTCAATAAGATTCCTCTGTACTGCGACTACAAGAGTGCGATTTCTCTATGCTGCAACAATGTTCAACACTAATGAGCCAAGCACATCGATGTTTACTACCATTTTATAAAGGAGCAAGTGGAGAATGGAATCGTGGATCTATACTTTGTCCGGACTGAATACCAACTGGCATAACCCTGAAAAT
The DNA here is from genome assembly GCA_026074375.1 of Tanacetum coccineum. Lineage (NCBI taxonomy): Eukaryota > Viridiplantae > Streptophyta > Magnoliopsida > Asterales > Asteraceae > Tanacetum > Tanacetum coccineum. The sequence goes on from BQNB010027922.1 coordinate 11,785, forward strand.
AAACTGTATCCGTTCGATCTCAGAAAGCCTCTTCCGTTAATTGAAGATCATCGAGGACGCCAAATTATCCCTAAAGATTACTTCATTAATAAAGATCTGGAATATCTGAAGGGTGGAGACTTAAGCAGACATTACTCAACTTCAGTGACAAAGACAAAGGCTACTACTTATGAGCTCAAATGGATCAAAGACTTGCTTCTCGAATTATGGAGTCCTGTGCAGTTGAAATATGATCAACATGCTTATTTTGGCACTTCACACTGGGGTCCCAAACGCCAAAGCTTCTACGGATATTCAAGTAAATTGACTTCGTCTAAAGATGTTTACTCCAGAAGAAGAATCATTGTAGTTACCAGACTTATAATCATGAAGAAGTATGACTACGATCACCTGGAAGAGATTGAAGTTCTTCAAGATGATCACAAGATATATACATTTAAAGAAGGTGATTTCAAAAGACTACGTCTACAAGACATTGAAGACATGTTACTTCTGCTTGTTAAATAAAAGCTAACCAATCTCACAATCGACGAACGGTATGATTTGAATGTGGCATTGCGTATGTACACCAGATGTATTGTCATTCAAAGGCGGGTGGAAGATCTTCAATTAGGTGTCAAAAGTTACCAAAAGAAGCTCAACCTCACTAAACCCGACACATACAGATTGAATCTCAAGAACAAAACCGCATATACTTTACATTCAGACCCTTATGGAATAATATACGTGGAGCGACATTTGTAAGCCTTTGTCTCTTGTTTAGATATCTCGACTTTGTGTCTTTTGTTTGAAGTGCCTGATAAAGAGCAGTTTGATACCTTGACTTGTTTTGTCCGGCGTGTCTATTAGCCCCCCATCTGAGCGATCTTGAGTGAGCTTAGTGGCCATATCATTACTCATAAGAGACTATGCCCTTACTATATATGAAATAGCTTCAAATCAGTAGATCTAGCGGAACGCTCTGCGCTGTCTCATATCTATCTATGCTCTCGAGCTTCTGTCATGATTAGATCTCTGTCATTTGTAGATAATGCCCGAGGACAATCAAAGCATCGCCCCACGAATACCCTGTAAGCGCCTACTAGCATCTATCAACTTTTGTGATTGGCGTTACCCCTGTCCACTCACCAGTCTTTACCCATATGCTATCGTGTCTTTCGTTCTCATGTCTATCTATTCGAGTCCAAACGTGAATTTCCGAAACTCTCTTGACGCTTCATTATCACGCGCGCTATCAAACATCGCCTGCTTGCTTGTCCTGTTTTGCTAAACCCACCATCGGGAGTTTTCTTAAATTTTACTCCCGCAATGCTCAACTTCAATCCGTCTCATTTTTGCTTATGGACCACATTCGATACTCTAGTTTCTCACCTAAGTCTTCCGCATTCATTCTAGACGAGCGAACAGTCATCACTCTACACAAGAGCATCTGTTTTGCTACGATAAAGCATCTCAGAGGATTCTCCCATCTTTCTCTGTGTCTACTACATAAGTATCCACTTGGCATGTTCTGGCAAAATTTCACAATCGATATATCGGCGCTAGGACTCATTGTTAACAGCTTTGGTAACTTGATGATGTTTCCTCTCAAGGTGTTTCTTGGTTTTTTTTTTCTAAAACTGGAACTCGTGTCCCCACACCTAACGAGATTTTTAATTGATCTCTTGGCTCTAGACTCATTAGTGCATTTTGGTTTTAGTTACTCCCGGAGGATGAGAAGACTGCCACCTATCTCAATATCAACGATCTCAGAATGAAGATGTCAATAGTTAAGTGCTGTATCTCCAGTGACAAATGGACAAGTTTCTGTTGTAGAGATACCCACCACCGAAATCTGGCCTGGGGGGTTCGTTGCATTCTTTTTGCATCTATGGGTATATCGATGTCGTCTTTAATGACAAGCAATCAATGTATTGATTCTGGACAGTCATATGTTATTAACCAGTTTCTGCCTTAAGGTGTGTGGATGTGGGAAGGGGTTCTTTGTTTTCACCCTTTATCATACTTTTCTTTTTCATTCACTTTCAACGCCTTCAATGTTACCAGGAGCGTTCATTACTTACAGCTTGTTGTGATTGTTCCTTAGTGTATAGCTCATCTTTGTCGGCATTATTCCATATACATTCATCTCCAATCAATACCTAAGGACGCTTGTTTCTAACTTCTGGATTATCCTTGGGTAGATCCCCGTTTGGTTGGATCATATGATGTGATTCCTATCCTAACCACTTATGACTTCAGAATGTTAGTGGAAATTAAGATGTTGTTGGGTATAAGATCGAACCATAAAACCTTTTCTTACTTTTCAGCACATTGAGTCGAATAGATCATATTTTAATTACTTTTTCTCCCCTTATTTTAAATAATAAACACTTAGTTTTTGAAATACCTTGTGATTAAAATATGTCTTGAAAAGTCTGTGGGAGAAAATATTATCAGCATGAATGGTTTGGAACTTTTTTGATGATTGTTTTGAAATACATAAGAAATCGTCGTTGTTGATGTATCCAAGAACATTAAAACTATGTTTTTGAAAATCCCCTCAAAAACAATAGGACCAATTGAGAAATTTTGTCTTTTGAAAAAATATGTGAGGCATGGAGTGTTGAACAACATTTGAAAGATTATGAATTGTCATCGATAAATTCTTGGAAAAAAAAATCATGTTCAACTTTTTGAAAAAACCAAATGTTAGAGGATCTTCTCTTCTAACGGTAAGGAGTAAGACGCACTGTACGTACCATCTATCCTTTTTCTTGAGCTAAGAAACATTGATTGTCTTTGTAGAACAACTCAAGAAGAAAAAACCAAGAGAGAAACGTTAATTTTCTCGTTGTGCGGATAAGTTATAAACCCTTCCCGTTATTTGAAGTAGGGTTATGTACTTATATTTGCACAAAGCCATATATTAGCCAAAAATTAGAAATGGACATTGTTTTGAAACTATTTGAAAACTCTCACTCGAACTTCATTTACATACCCGTGTTAATGTTAATCGACATTTCTAGGTATGTAAATGTTATCGATTCCAAGAGACATGTCGAGAAGATTCTTTTTGGAATTTTTTGTTTTTTGTTTTTCTAATTTTGTAATTTCTTTTTGAAGTTTTATATATTTTTGTTCATTTTGCATTTTCTCAAAAATATGTACATTGTGATGTTTGATTTATGATATCAAAGCTAGTGAGTTCATTTGACAGACATCAGAACCTCCATATCAGCTGGAGTCTAAACATTTAATTTCACAATCTTATTACAAGATTCTTAAACTGATCTAGGTTTAGGGCTTTCTTAACCATGTCAGACTAATTGGTATTCAGTTCTGACAAATGTTAATTCATTATTCCATTTTTCAACTGTTCCTTTATGAAAATGATACGAGTTATGGATGTGTTTTGTTCGCGAATGCTATGATACCGATGTTGCATGATATTGTTAATGGCTGAACGTGAGAGTCGCTGTTACAAACGGTATTTGTTCTGAAGTTGAAGGCATAATCTTTGTAGTTGTGTTCCTCTATCCAATTACTTGTGCACAACTTGCAGATAACGACACGTACTCTGCTCTGTGAAGACTTTGCAGTTGCATTTAGTTTTGTTTCTGTTGACATCTTACTTACTAGCTTATCAAAGGATACTGTATCCTCCAGGATGTGCTTTTACGAGTATCAGGCATCCGACATGATCAGGTCTAATAAATGCTGTTAGTTCAAGCCAGAATCCTTTAGATATGAGTTCCAATGTTAATGGTACCCTTTAGGTATTTAAAGATTCTTTTACCTCCTTGAGTGTTTTGTGTTGGTCGTGCTTGATAACTGCACAATAGCATACTGCTTGCACTATGTTGGTTCTACTAGATGTCAAGTACATGGAGTGGACATGATTTTACTACGTAATCAGTTTTTGGTCTACGAGAGTTCTCCACTCAAATCTACAACTAGTTTGTGGATTTAGTAGCCAATGTGTACACAATGGAGTTATTAATATCCATATATTATGCTTTTTTAGATTTCTTAAAGCGTACATGCTGATTGATAAAATACCTTTTGGGGACTGGCTGGATCTGTAAGTACCTAAAAGACTTATCCTTCCCTCATTAAAGATCATTTAAATCTTATTGTGCATTAACTTTTTCAAATCTTTTGAATATTTATGGTTGTAGGACAAAAATTATGTTCCATCAACGTAAATCTGCACAAGTAGAATATCCCTCCCAGTTTTTATCTGAATATCGTTGGGGCAATTGTACATTTAGTAAAACCTTTAGAACATCAAGAAGTTTGATAGGTTCATTATTACCAGGGCTCTTGGAGCTTGCTTTAATCCCATCATAAGCTTTCCTCTGAAGTAGGACTTTTTCTGGATGATCAGGATCAACGAACCCATCTGGTTGAGCAACATAAACCTCCTCCTTCAGTGGACCATTAAGAAATGTCATTTTCACGTCCATCTGATAGATTGGAAAAGACTTGTGTGTGCTGTGTATGGAAACGAAAAATCCGAACTGCTTAGTGAGCAAATGTGCAAATGATTCTCGAATTCAATACCCTCTTCTCTGAGCATACTTTAGCAACAAAAGTCGTGCTTTGTTGCGAATTCATGTCTGATCTTCATCCTTCTTGTTCTTTCATACCACTTTTAGCTTTAATAATCATTTGCCAAATGGTTGTCGACAGTTCCCAGACTTTTAGTATGTCTGAACTGATGAAGTTCATCTTACATTTGCTTTGTTCAATGCAGTTCAGCCATTGCCTCTTAAAGTTCTTTGGTTCAACATTACTCACGTGAGCAGCGAACATACTCATTTAAGATCTATGGGCAGTTGTCATTCTTGTTTGAACTGGCCTATGGTGTTAGAATTTCCACGAACTTGTTTAAAGATATGCATCTCTAGTCCCATCGGTAATCATGACTTTGTGGTTGAAATGAATGCACATCGGTATTATAAATTGTTGCGTGAAGCTCACTACAAAACAAAAACCAAATATAGGCCTCACATTTCTATATACCCGTGTACAAAAAGTTGATAAATTCAGATTCTTTAAACGTTGCATTTGGGTGCTTGTGCATTGTTGTTGTCCTCAGCATGACCGGTATGCTGGATTGTATATCTTCAAGTAAGAATGAAGAGAATTCAACCTTGTTGTGACAAATCTGGTCTCTCTCTGCTGTTAGGAAACAACATTTTGTCTTCGGGGGCACGGGGTCAGATGTTTTGTCATAATCGAGCTTTTGTCCTTAAGGAAACGAGGGCCTGAAGAGACATTTTCAACAGACATCTCTTGTCGTTGTGGTGAGAGGTTGAACTGTTGTGATCAGGAAGTCATTAGTGAGCAGTGAAGAACAGGGTTGAAGGTGTGATTTTAAGGCAGATTGCTATATGACTTGACGACCGAGCGGCTTGAACTGCTGATGTTAAACGTCATTGTGTTGTTCATCACATCAAAATTCTTGAAGCCCGGTTTTTATGAGATATCTTGTCTTTACGCAACCAATACTCTGAGTCCTTCTTTATAGGATTGAACGATTTGTACCTGTACTTAAGAGAGTATCTGGCATAAACATCAAAGAGTTTGTTCGATTTCAAATTGGTTAAGTGATATCTTCTTTTGAACTGTTGGGGTTCCACTTGTCAACCTTTGTTGTGATAGAGGTGATTACTCCTTCGGTTGGAACACATTTTAAGACAAAACATGTCTTGAGATTCTACTCGTGGTTGCCACCTAAGACAAGATCTAGGGACTTGTTGTTTTCTCATGCACAGTGAAGTCCTTATTTATTGAAACCTTTGTCTGTTGGGATCTGTCTATTTTGGGTTTCGTTGCAACCCTTATTGATATGCTATACGGGTTTTGTTTTATATTCGTTGTCTTATTGGATGGAAAACCTTAGCACGCAGAGTTGGACTTATTTCAGGAATTTTGTACTCATGAAATCATGATTTTCATTAAAGACACATTTCTGACATGTCGAGCAAACAAAATGTTTGGAGTCAGAAACATTTCTAGAGTTCCTAGAGCGTTCTTGTTACTTTTTCTTAGCCTCCTCCAGGTAGTGATTATGAACTATGTCATTTGAGCTATACCTAGATGAGCTAGGGTGCATCCTGTAATGAGGTTGTGCATGGGCAGATTCTCTTCCTCTTAGGTAGATAATGTTGTAGTGAATGGTTTATCTGACCAAGTTGTTGTGTCACATCAACTTGGGTTGGCAAACCGTGGTTTCTGAAATTTTAGGTCGTTCAGACCTTAAACGCAGTGATTGTTCTAACAAACTGATTGGTTTCTGTGTGGTTGTAAAACTGGTTTCCCAAGATTGATGTTTTGCACAATCGTAGTATTCACACTATTTCCTGTTGTTTCCTTAACTCATTTTTTAATGTGCCAATTGCAAACCCCTTTTTCTAAATGCTGAGCCAGTACATTAGCATTTTCATTGACTTTGTGTTCAGTTGTGCCATTAAAGAGTCATTCTGGTTTTTGCGTCTGACAAACTCGTGTCGTTTGATAGAATCAAAAAAGTCTTTGGTAAGTCTGTTTCAGTGCTCTTTTTCCTTAGTAACAGCTATTCTCTGCAAGTAATTTGGCCACACTATGTTCCAATCTCTATCTTTATTGTTTCAAATTCTTCGAATGTCATTATTAACCTTGGCTTCATTATCCTTTTCTCTTTCAAAAAAATGACTCTGTGCTTGTATTTTAAAACATTGTTTTCATTTGTTGCTCAAGATAATACAATTGTGCCTTTTGAGTTTTTGCAAAACTTTTGTCACTGGGCTCGTTCATCTCTTTGAGACAAACATTTTCGGACTCGAGTAATTGATTGAGAGTTCTGTTGTCCTGTTATAGTTAATTTAGCAGGCAAAGGAGTGTGTCATAAATTGAATCAGCATTTTCTGGTCAACCTTCCTTCTTTTATGAATTCAGGTTGTCAGTACTGTTGTTGTCCTTTAGCAGATACTTATTTTTAGTAGTCATTTTGTACCTTTAGCCTTTGGCTTTCATCAATATGGGTTGAAATCTTCATCATCAACATGTCATCATTCCTGATTTGCTGCTTGTATCATGCTCTAATATCATGTGGAGTATGTGCCATTGCTTTTAATGATAACTGAATAGCATCCTATTCTTTACTTCGTATCAACCTTTTCCTTTGTCGTTCCAGCGTCTGTATTTTCATTCACACCTGCTGTCATGCCTCTCTTTTATACAGTGCTTCTTTCATCAATTGACTTTCTTTACATATTCACATGACTTGGACCAGTGTCTCACGGAATTCTGGAATATCAAGTTGAGTGTATTGTAGAAAGTAGTTTGCGTGTCATTACAATATATTCATCATTCAAATAAATCTTTGACTTGATGAACCATCTGAAACTGTTTTTTGTCTCGAGGGAATTAAAAGAAGCCATGATTAATCTCTTGAAAATTCGTTGTTGCTTAATCAAGTTTGCTTTTGAAGTTTGATCCTTTGTTTTTTAGGACATCGTGCTGTAAACGTTCTTAAAATCTTGACCAAAGAGTGTTTGTGGCAAACGCGCTATCGAAAATCCATTCTCGGTTCGACTTCCTTTTAAGTCATGCTGTTTGAAAAGAAGTTGAGGTATCGTGAATGAAGGTCGTTGAAAAGATACCATGCAACTTTCTTTTGATTTGTCTTGAATTAGTTGCATGTATTGTTCTTCTGATTCCGAACACGAAGATAAGGTATCTTTCTTTTCCATTTTATCGAGAATTAAAGTGAAAAGTTGTTGGATCTTAAGTGGATATGATGTGATTGAAGTTGTAGTCTTGTATGCAATTCACGTTCACGGGATTTTGCACGTCTATGATTAAAACCGATAAAGAGTTTAACGGGATTTTACAAAATCAATAGAAAACCGTGAGTGAGTAATTGATTGTGTTTAAGGTTTGTTTGTTATGAATCTGATTGTCTTTTGTACGAATGAGCATGAAAATGTGTGGGTAATGAATCGACTTTGGTTGTTTGGGCGATTCCACTCACCCCGTTTATAACCTGCAGGTTTTCTTTTGTGATAATCGAGAAAATTGTTTGAAAATCAATCGACGTATTATTGTAAAACTTTTTGTAACACATCGGGAGTTTTATTATTTTATCAAAATTCATTCAACGTCAATTCGTTTACTGGACAAATCGATATCCAGTTGCACAAGTTTGATTCATATAGAATCTTCGAAGATGTAACCTACCAAGAGCTTGTTCTGATGTTGGACTCTAGCAGGATTTCCATATTTCATTGTGAATACTTATAGTATCATCGGATGTTCTGAACAATATCAAAGGATATTGCGTAGGACTTTTGTTAACAGCTTGTGAAACTATGTTTTAATGTTCAACAAGTTGTTTGAAAATGGAATGTGTCCTAACGAGATTTTTCTTGATATCTTGCCTCTAGACTCGGATTAGTGCATTTTGGTTTTAGTACTCGGAGGCTGGAGCGACTGCTACCTATTCAATAATCAACAATCTCGGAATGAGATGTCAATAGATAACTGTGTGTATCTCCGTGAACATGAGACCAAGTTTTCTGTATGAGGGGAGAAAACCGATAATAATGGTCCGAAAAAAAAATCGACCCCCTAATGGTGGAAGGGGTTGTCATCTGTGGTGGTGGTGTGGGGAGAGGACCCATACGGCCCAGGGGGTAAGGCAACGCAAGGTGAAGGGGGCAATGGGTTTTTTTTTTTCTTTAGTTTGGTTTGACTTTTTTTGTTGGTTTTTTGTGTGATCTTTTGTTTTTGATATACGGTCACGGAGAGGGGTTTGGTGAAAGGTACATTTTCGGGTTGTGGGGATTTCTATGAAGTTGGGATTTTTTGTGGTATTTAATAGTGCTTTGGGAGGTGGTGAAGTTGTAATTGGAGGGTAAGGGGGGTTAAATTTTTGGTGTGACAGGCGGTGTAAAGTAAGTGGGTGTTTTTCAAACTGACGATTTTAGTGACATAAATTTTAGCATCATTGGGTTCCATGTTTTCCCATTAATGTGTTTTTTTTCAATTAACTTTCTATTGTCAGCAAATCAATTGTGATTCTGACAAGCATGATGTTTTTGACCCCCGGGAAGGTATTCTCGTGCTTAAGAGATTATGTGCCGTTAGGAATGAGAGGGATCTTTTTACTCACTTCTTTGTTTACACCCTTTATACCTATGAACATTTCTTTTATTCTAAAGTTCTTCAACGCCTAATTGCATGTCTGTTACCAGGACGTCCTTGACTAACACCTAGAGTGTTTCAATTATCGTGACGTGGATTTTGTTTTTGCTAGGTATTGTGCACTTTAGCTTCTCATTGTTGTAGCTCAAGTCTTTAGTGGTGGATTATATTTAGCAGCTCAAATGATGTACCCGGCGGCATTATCACCCATATTACAATTCATCTCCAATCATAACTAAGGACATAGCTATATATATTTTTTCTAACTGATTGAGAAACTTATTGATCATATCCAATTAATTTTTTTGTGGTGCAGATCCTTCCTAGAGTTTACTCTTTTGTATGTTTATAAGAATATTGGAAAAAGTTCGCATTAGGAATAGTTTATTGTAATTTCTTTTCCAGTAAGTCTAACCCTACCTTTTGACTCAGAATTTATGTCAAACGTAGCTATACATAGAGATTTTAAGAAATGTATCGTTGAGGCTCTTATAAGATCGCAGTTGATCACGCCACTGTGTAAAAGAATACGTCTTTTCTGTCCTAGGCTGCAGTCTCCAGTCACATTGTGCACGCGTGATCACTATTAGTATGTACACATATTTCTAAATGATACCAATTTTTCCCTGCCCTCCACCGATTCGTGATATGGAGGCAAGGGGGGGATTATCGGAGGGGCTTGGTAAAATGGAAGAAACTAATATATCGAAAAGTAGGCCAGCGCTGAACGACATTAGAGGAGAAGAAAAGAAAGAGAAAATAAGGGAGGAAGATGTATGTAGATAGTTAGAGAGGAGGAGAAGAAAACACACACACGAAACTACTCAGACACTTATTAATCAATATGTGAGCTTCACCCATACCATGGAAGAGTATGGAGAGGGGGAGTATAAAAGATTAATAGTTCTTAGTGACTGACACAACAGTTTGTAGTTGTCAGATTATTAGTCCTTTATGTGTCAGCTAGCTATAAAAATAAAGTCTATGTAATTCTCAATATTGAGGACACCAATATTTTAAGGCTAACATTCTAATCACGAAGACATGAGGAGTGGAACATTTATACGGAAAAATAATACGAGAGTATATGTTAACCTAACAAGATACAAATAGCTAATAGTAAATAAAGTCTGGTTCCAAGAAGAGTAGTCTAAAAAGATACTCAGAAATAGAAGAGAAGTTGTCAGTTGATGAAGTTCTCTGAGTCTTGTAACTTGAGTGAGTAATGCTGTGGATGACTTACATAGGTCTTTACTTGTTCGGGTGAACCAGATAAATGTAGGGCATGAGTAGGATTGTAAGACTAGTCCCTCATAATTCAGGGCAAGAGTCTTGGAGATAATCTTTTTCCTCTAGAGACTGATGTTATAGTCGGAAAGTTGCTGAAGATATAAAGTTACCTCCCAAAACTCAACGAGTTCTCACAGATGTCGTGTGTGGTGCATGATTGTTCTGTGAAGATTGATGTAGAGTGAGATGACAATATTGTGTTGTACTTGTCATCAAAGGTTGCACAGTTACGCGGAGATTTGTGGAAGTCAAAACACACCAACGACAACGCTGCTATTCTTGTCATCAGGCTGGGTGATGTTATTGAACGAGTTCTAGCGGGATAAGAATGTAATGCCGAGAAATGATCATACACGCCATGTTTGCCTCGTATCATCGTTTCGGCTTAAAATAATTCATAATCTGTACTAAGCTATAAGTGAGTTGTACTTGTCTAAGATACTAGAGAGTCCCTTTAATTTGACAACACGCGTCTCCCAAGCGCCTTTCACCTCCTTGCGTCTGTTCCTCATAACTTTTATTTCATTTTCATCTCTAACTACACACACATAAATAAACACTCTCCTTCTCACCCAACTATTTTCCGGCGCCACCGCCGGCCACCACCTCCGGCCACCGTCACCGCCGCCGGAAAACTTTTCCGGCGAACCCAAAAATTATAAAAAGATAGAGCAAGCCCAGATCTACCCGGTCCGCACCACCACGCGCTGTCAGGCGTCGTCTCCACCCCTCCACCATCACCCAACCGCCGCTGCCTCCACCACGACCCACCAAGGGTGCGTGGGTTTTATATTTACACGGCGAGGGTGCGTTCGATTTTATTTTAAAGGCACCAAGGGTGCGTTCGGCTTGCCACCATCGTCGCACCACCAAGGGTGCGTTCGGTTTACTCTTGACCACACCACGAGGGTGCGTTTTGGTTATAAAGAGACACCACAAGGGTGTTTGTTTTGGTCCGTTGGTCAGCCGCGCACAAGGGTGCGTTTGGCTGTCTCAGCCACGCACAAGGGTGTGTTCGTTTTGTGGTTTCCACCAGCGAGGGTGCGTTTGGGCTCGACATAAAAACCAACCAGGGTGCGTTGGTTTGGATTATAAAGAAAAAGGTGCGGGTGGGTTTGGTTATTAACAATAAGGGCACGTTTGGGGTCCGGGTCAGCAGTTGGGCTGCGTTTGGGTGCCAACGACCCACAAGGGTGCGTTTGGTTTACCACCGCCGCCACCGCATAGGGTGTGTTTGGCTGTGATAGCCACCCACCAAAAAGGTGGTTTGGTTTTGTTTGGTTTGGGTCGGTTGGCTGCGGGGACAGCCAGGGACTGTCGGGTTGGCTGTCGAAATCAAAAGGGTTGTTTTGTTTGGTTCGTGTGTTAACACCGAATGGGTGTATCGGGTTGGCTGCGGGACAGTCGGGGACAGCCGGGGGACAAGGGTGTCGGGTTTGGTTTCGTAGATTAACAACCGACAAGGGTGCTTCGGGTTGTGGGTTATTAAACGCCGAGGGTGCGTTTGGTTTTGTAACACGGAAAAGGGGTTCGTTTGGTTTGATAATCAGACACAAAAAGGGTGCGTTTTGTTTTGCACCATAATTATTTTGATTATTTCGTTATATTATCAATTGGTTATATGTGATGAAAATCTAATGAAACTTGCGACGTCTAAGTATAACATGTTATTAATATTAAAACGGGATTGATATTAATGTATAAGCAATATTAAATGTATTTTAGATGAGTTTAGAGCTAAAAACGGACTTTGGCGCGTTTTTATAACGGATAATTGTGAGCAGAAAACGGGACATGAGATTCGGGATTCGGGACTTTGAAAAGTCAGACTCTGGTTTACAAAATATAACAAATTATATTTTGACGGACGTTTTGATATAAAACGGGACTTTTAACTCCCAATAACGAGGAAACTAGAGTGAAATCGGAATATACACTTTAGTAGAAAATAAGTTAATTTTAATATATATTAAATCTGACAGATCTATTAATTAAACGATTTGAGCACTTTCGAGTCCGTTTCAGCCTTCCGGCGAAACACGAAAGTTGTTCGTAATGACGTTTTACTTTGCCGCGAGGCTTGTCGGTTTTAAAATTGAGATATAGCGGGTCAAGACTAAAGGTCAACGTAAAAGTCAACGGATATTTTAATTAATATTAATACCTTATGAGTACGATTTTGAGTGATAAAATAAGGTCGGTTAATATATTATTTCAATTAATTATTTTAAGAACATTGTTCGGTCCTAAAAACGAAGAGTCTAAAAATAGTAACTTTCTGTAAATATTTGAGATAAGTTATGATTGGACGGAAAATAGTATATATATATATATAAAATATACTAAGGGTTAGGGTTTAAAGACGCGCAAGTGGATTTCTCATCACATGTATGTATGTATACATATTAAAATATGTATGATTTCGTCGTTACGATGTACGCATCGTTGATCGTATTTAATACGTGTATTATAATAGAGCGACATAATTTATAGGTCGGGTGCCGAGTAGGTTGCAGATTCGGTGTGTTTTTTGGATTATTGATCGTGGTCTTGATCAAGGTGAGTTTATAGCCCCATGTTTTACTCGTTTTACATATATTTGGGGTGAGAACATGCTTGTTTGCAAATGCATTTACATGGTTGATTACAAATTGGTTGCCATATCATTTTACATCAATTCGCTATGGCGGATACATATATTTGACTTCATTTTTGAGTCAACAAATTTATGTATTACTTTTAAAGGATTACGGTTTAAGGCTTAAGCCGGATTGAACTGATGACAAAAGGTTACTGGCTCGGGTGTTCCTTGGAGGGGGACTCCGGTAACGGGATGAGTACATATTTTTACTTTATGCCGGGTTGTTCTTGGGATGGGGACACCGATGGTAACGATTGAGGGGTACAATTATTTTAAATCACTGCGGGATCTTTGTTCTTGGAGGGGACACCTGGATGGGTACATATAAGTCTACGTCACAAGGCGTCATGGAAACTGTAAATCACTTGGCGGTGTTGAGCTGCGAATGTTATTGAAATAGATCTATTCGGGTGTGTGGGATCCCTGGTTAGGGTGTATTAGCTATCGCGGGTTAACGAACATTATAGTCGTGATGTCCACCGCGCATGATATAAAATAGATCTGTTCGGGATTGACAAACCCACGTTCGGGTAGAATAGCTACACTGGGAAACGATAGTTTATAACAAGTCGGATCACGTTTGGGACTACAGGGCCCACAACAAATACATACTTGAAACATTTGGTGACATTAAATGTGTCATGCATTACATTTATATCTTTGGGATAAGATTGGGTACTTTTGGTGACATAAAATGTGTCATGCATTCTTTGAAAATCTTTGAGATTTTTACATTGGTACTTGATGATACAGTGGGCAAATACATTTCAGTTGAAAAAACTATTAAATTCTTATGTAAACGAATTATGAACTCACCAACTTTAATGTTGACACTTTTAAGCATGTTTTTCTCAGGTGAATTAGATGCTTGGATTATTTGATGTGCATTGGAGTCTTTACATTCAAGTTTTTCATGGTGATGAAATTATGGGACAACTATTATTTTGATTTCAGAAAATCAACGAGATTTATTTTACAAACGGACACATTTAGAGGTCGTTCTCTTGTATCTAGCGCTGTGTATTATGAAGTAGCACCCCATGTGGTATTCCGCTGCGTTGTATATTTTTGGAGTGTTACACTTTGCCTACTCACCCAATCATACAAAACATACCTTCCTCAAACAAACAATCAACTCAGAACTTCATCAAATACAAGGAACCAAGCCACAGTTCAAGACGGCAGGGTTGTTGTTCAGAATGTTCAGGGTTGACAGAATAGAGGTCAGGGGAGCAATACACGGGGTGCAGGGCAGCTGGTTATGGGGGGGAGCTCAGAAAAATAGAGTTTAGTGAATGCAAATCCAGGTCAAGCAAGACGATAAGTGCTACAACTGCAACCAATATAGGCAACATTGCAAGAACTGCCTCAGCACAAGCGACCACAGAACTAATAATCTTTAAAAGTCAGATGTTGTTTGATGCAAAGCTCAGTGAATAGGGTCGGCATTAGTATGAAAGACAGTGAGCTATTTATTGTAGGTGGATAAGACAATGCTGTATGATGAAGATGTTGATTTAGCAACCAGTTCAGGACTTAGGCACCTCAATGTGGAGGCGTTGATTAATGTTGTTTCAAGCTGATGACTGCGATGCTTTTGATTCTGATGTTGATGATGGCTGGCTACTGCACGACTATGTTCATGGCAAATCTATCATCCACAATCAATGTTTTGATGAAGCCAGTCGTCTTATGATTCAAACAGTCTATCTGAGGTGGTACACGATCCATGATCACTATCAGGTGCTGTTTTGTGAACATTCATAAAGTACATGAGATGCATGACGATGTACAACCTACTACGTTGTTGACTTCGCATGCCTAAGTAGACGAGTGATTGGTTATTATGATTCCGTATGGATCAGTATGTAATGGACAATGCCTATGCCAGTTGTAACAAAGTAATGTTCTTCTTACCAAATAAATGCATCATGATGATACTAAATGATACTACATCGTCCATATTAAGTGTCCAGTTTGACTTTTTTAAGTCTTTTTTCTTCATGTTTGACCTTAATTATTTCTTTTTATGTTATATGATTCACTTGATTCAAAATATATGAATTGATAGAGTTTTGAATATATTTTTCATTGGTATAATTTTCATAAAGTATTATATAACACAAAAACAAATATTTACGGTCAAAGTTGATGAAGAAAGACCTCAAAAGTCAAACTGGACACTTAATATGAGTCGGAGGAGTTATATATGAACGTTAGCCTAGTGTGTATCTATGCCACACAGAACAATGTAGTTGATTAATTCATTGGCTGCTGAACTTGCGCCTATTTTAGGAACAAGTTGACTGTATGAAAAGACAGGCCTTTGTTTGAATGTACAGAAAGAGAACAAAAAAAAGATTATAACAATTAAGAATAGTTATCGCTGATCGTAATCGTAAGGAAGAAAATTTGAAAAGGGAACTTCATTCTGTAAAACTGCAACTTTCCTCTACCATTAACCATAACAAGTCAATGGTAGAAGAAGATACGTCTTTGAAAAAGGATTTTAAACAGAAAGAAAATAAATACCTTTGGACATGAAGGCTTTAAAAGAAAAGGTCGAGGATAAATTATACAAACAAGACCAGTCTCTTCAAACAGTTCACATGTTGTGTAAACCAAAGCCCTATTATGATGAACAGAAAAAGGTAGCTATTGGCTACAAGAACCCCTTATGTCTTACCCGTGCATAGCAAGTTCAGCCTGCTCTATATACTGGTCATGAAATTATCAAAACCAATCATGTCCCGGCCATAGTGCACAACTCAGAGGATACCCTAAAGATAGCTGAAATCACTAAGAAGAAAATGAATGACAAAATGAAAGACCTAAAGTGTGTGAAAAAGAAAGTTAAGATTTCACTACATAATTTACTCGAAAGAGAATTATTTAGCGACTTTCACATCCAAAGAAAATAATTGGACAGTAGAGCAGATACTTTGCCTCTAAGGATCTCATCAAGATGAAAGCAGAAGCTCTCAAAGAGCAGACCACACTTCATGACCAATCAAAAGCGTTGGACGGTTGTATCCTCAAAATACACCTGGCAAGGCTTGTCCCAGGGTGGCTTTCACGAAAAAGGTCAAGGTGGAAAATTAATATTTTTGCACTTATACAACTTTTTTTGGAATTTGAAAAAAACTTTTAAAAAGAGAATTACACCAACAGGGCTCACTGAAAGGGAAAGGGGTTTTGAACAAACCAAGGAATGTTATCTCACCGAGGTTATTCATTTCTTCAAAACACTTAAAGAACATTTTGAGGGTATTCAAAAGGCTCTAACTAAAGACATTACAAAAATAAAAGACATTTTTCAAGAGTTGGAAGTTGAGGTTGACCAAAACGTTGTGAATAAGAAGCATGATGAGATTGAGCGGAAAATCTTCTTATTGCAAATGATAATTTAATTGCTGATTTCTTGTCCAAAGAAGTGTTTTATATTGCAACGAATTCTGAGCTTACTGTATCTAGATTTACTGAAATGCATGATGCCCACACTGTTGTTCAAGCACGTTGTCTGGAACTTGAAGCAGAGCTTTCTAAATTACTTGATAAGGTTCAAAAGGATGATCATACTGAATTGGTAAAACATTTTTGCCATCTTGAGGTTAATCACTTAAATCTGCAGCTAAAATATCAAAACCTTAAAGAACGTTTTGGAAACAACACATCTCCACCCGCTCGAGATACTCCTGATTTTGACTCAGTCTTTGTAATCGGAAAAATAAAAGCTTCTATTCAAGGAAAATACAACGCTATCAAAAAATTGAAAATGCAAATCTCTCTATTAAAGGAAACCCGTAGTGAAGCAGACCGTACTCTTGATTTTCGGGCCTTAGATTTTCAGATCACTCAATTAACTGAAAAAGTCACCGTCCTTCAAGAACAAAACTGACTTTTTAATGCAGAAGAGAATGAAAAAGTTAAATAGCATTACAAGGAATTGTACGATTCTATTAAGATTACGCATGCTAAGCATATAGAATAGACAACTGCCTTGCTAACTGAAAAAGAGAATCTAAAAGCCCAAATACATAAAAATCTAAAATGCAACACAATGGATTCTATAAAACCAAGAGTTCTTGCACCCGGTAGGTATGCTATAGATGTTGAACTAATTCCCTCTCACAATAGGAACAACAGGGAAGTTCATCTAGATTATCTTAAACATCTTAAGGATAGTGTCCTCTTGCCCTGCTCTCCAAATTTTCAATCTCAACCAATCATTTCTTCAATCATTTGAGCTTCTATTGTGGCCGTTGGATTGATTTGTGGACACCTGAGGGTTGCCAGCATGTCATTCTTTTTTGGATGGCATTGTGCTTCTTTTGTGAGTGTTTTAGCACAAAAACCCACATAAACTTGTGCTTCTTCCATGGATGACGTGTGAGGTGAGCTTGAGTGAGGATAAGTACCCCTTGATTTGACTGATTTGACCCTTCCTTAGTACTTATGAGCTCTTGAATTGTCTTCCTTGCTCATCAATTTCTATTTGCCCTTTGTTTTACCGTGGGAGGTGAAAGGGGGACGATGGATGAATAGTGTTTAGATTTACCCGCCCTTTTTTTTATAACTGAATTGGGGTAAAAACGGTTTGAACTTTGGGTTAATTACACAAATGGTCCTTGTCTTTGTTTTTCCCTATTTAGTTATAAAGAAACTTTGAAATGTACAGGTTTGGCCCTTGTGGTTTATGGAAAGATGAATGGGCTAGGGATTTGGGCTTATAAATCCGGGTAAGGCCCATTTAGAGGTGATGGGTTATTTTTGGACTTTTGTGAAACTTAGAGGGTTAAAATGGAATATTGTGGGTCTTGTTGACTTTTGTTGACCATTGTTTGACTTTTCTTTGACTGGGGCTTGATTTTTCTGGCTTCGGCTTTGAATCTTTGGCTTCTTTTTATACTTTTCTGATTCTCGTGTCCGTGCTTGCTCGTTTTTGATTGTTTTCTTATGATTTTTGATTTATCCGTACCTGCACACACAAAACACAAATACAAGCATATTTTTGCTATTTTTGGTCTGTTTTGGGTTTAATTGTGTTATTTTAGGTACAAACGGATATGTGTATTCTACACTTATCAAATTGTCAGCGATTGCTTATGCTAACCCGAGGGAACCCAACCACAATTGGGGATCCAACTTTCCAAACTCTCCATCTTTGTCTGTTTTCAAATGCAGGTCGTACAGATCCTCCTTTGGTATTTGGACTTAGGCTGTTTAAAACATATGACGGGGGATCGCTCGCGGCTCAGGAATTTTGTAAAAAAGTTCATCGGGACTGTTAGATTCGGGAATGACCACTTTGGTGCTATCATGGGTTATGGAGACTACGTTATTGGTGAAAGTGTGATCTCTAGGGTATACTATGTGGAAGGACTAGGACACAATCTGTTTTTTGTCAGACAATTTTGTGACTCTGATCTAGAAGTTGCCTTCAGGAAGCATTCTTGCTACGTTCGAGATACGGATGGTGTTGAATTAATTAAAGGTTCTCGTGGTTCTAATTTGTACACTATCTCGATAGAAGACATGATGAAGTCCTCTCCGATTTGCTTGTTGTCCAAAGCCTCCAAGAACAAATCATGGTTGTGGCATCGGCGTTTAAACCACTTGAACTTCGGTACCATCAATGACCTTGCAAGAAAAGATTTAGTTCGAGGCTTACCTAGATTGAAGTTTGAGAAAGATCATCTCTGCTCCGCGTGTCAACTAGGAAAGAGCAAAAAACATACCCACAAACCCAAAACTGAAAACACCAACTTGGAAGTTCTTAATACCCTTCATATGGATTTATGTGGACCGATGCGAGTTCAAACAATTAATGGGAAGAAATACATCTTAGTTATTGTTGATGATTATTCGCGGTTTACTTGGGTTAAGTTTTTGAGATCGAAAGATGAGACCCCAGAGGTTGTCATCAAATTTCTGAAGCAAATACAAGTCGGTCTCAACAAAACTGTTAGAAACATCCGTACCGATAATGGCACAGAATTTGTCAATAAAGATTTGACTGATTATTATGAACGTGTCGGCATTTTTCATCAAAAGACGATTCCGAGGACTCCACAGCAGAATGGCGTTGTCGAAAGACGGAACCGTACTCTTGTTGAGGCTGCTAGGATAATGCTGATCTTTTCCAAGGCCCTGATGTTTCTATGGGCAG